>BLXL01010082.1:0-33210 GCA_023170135.1 Acarapis woodi
TCATTTTGGCTAATTCCACTCTTAAATGTATGAAATTATGAACAAAATTTATTCAACATTTGATAGTATGATCAACTTTTCAGAAATAAAACATAATCAAATCATTGTTTGAGTTTATTTTATTTTAAATCAAGAAAGAACTTGACTTGTAATATAATTAAATTATATTATTGAAAAATTAAAATTAAATATATTGAATACATGAAAATTAATAAGCGATTGAAAAAAATACACATTGAGTGCAATGACACATATATCAGTAATTTTCATTTTATAATGTAGCGGTAAAAGTTCGAATCACTTGATGATTCGGTCAATAAAACAAGACAGTGCACCTCTTGAAACTCTTGCTCGAACAAGTATTTATTTTTTCTTTTCAGTTGAATGCTGAAAAGTTGATCCTTTATCCTTTCTTTTAATTATAATTTAGTTCGTTTAGAAATTTTCTTGTATAAAATTTTGTTCTATGCTAAAAATTTACATTTATTTTTTAGTGTCAAATAGCATCGGAAATTTACACGTTTATTTTATAAGAAATTTTTTTTTATATAAATAAACATCTCTTATATCGATACTTTCTAATAAAAATTTGTTCAAAGATCAACTTTTGAATAAAAATTGTATTTTAAATTGATTATTAAGTTTATTAGATCCTTGAAAGCAGGTAAAAAGTTCTTTTTTTTTTTTTTTTTGTTTTTTATTTTATATTTTTGAAGCAAAATGAATATACTGTTTTAATTTGAAGATTAGTATAAAAGGCCAAAACATGTTGGAAAAGTGAGGGCAACAAACAACGTTATTTTTATTAAATTTTTCAAAACTAAAATTTATTAGCCTTTCAATTTTAATTTTTTCGTTTGCTTCATTCAAAAGTCAAAGTATAAATTCTTTCAAAACCTTTTTTCCCACTTGAAAATTAAATATATAATTCTTGATTTTTAATTAAGAAATTATTAGAAAAATTTAAATGTGATCAAAAAAATTTGAATGCTTAAGTTATTTTATTTTATTTCTTTTTTTTTCGAATTCCAAAATTTTGTATCTAAATGTTTATTATGAATATTTTAAATGATAAACTATTATTTCAATATAATTTATAAATAAAAATTTGTATGCCATATTATCAAAATGATTGACTAAAAATTAAATTTATTCAGATAAAGTAACTAAAATTAAAAAATAAAATTGAAAGTAAAAGTTTCATTTGATCAGATGATTATAAATAATTTCAATGATTTGTATTGCAGATTTAAAATTAAGTATGCATAATAAAAGTTTGCTAAATAGAATTAAATGAGTCTAGAGTAATAATTGATGTATTTTTAAGGTTCCAAAACTATTAAGAAAAAATGGTTATTGAGCCTTAGAAAGCAACTTGAGATTTGATAAATTTAAAAATAAAAATATATTTGACTAATTTTTTTATACTTTCTGAATGAATTAAATGTTTAGCTACCATAATTTAATTACACAAAATAACAGTAAATACATGGAGTTTTTGTATCAGAATTTATGCGAATATATATACTCCTAAAGTAGTGTCGTTAATCAATAATTTTCGAATTTTTCAATTATAATTTTCTAAATGAATCAAAGAATTGAATTATTTGAAGATATATAAATTGGAAATATCCCAGTAATTTTAGGTTTTCAATATATTATTTCGACTAATGTGATTTTCACTAATCTTATGTTTATTTTGAAAACAAAAAATTTGATACTTGTCAAAATTTTGCCCTTTAAAAATCGGAAAAAATATTTAACACATTATATTTTTTTGATAAAATTTGAATGTTAACCAAAGTGCAACAGTTGTAAAATACAACCTATCATTTAATGAGATCATGATCTAAAAAGAAATCGATATTTTAAATAATATACATATAGGTTGTCAGTATATACATTAATATCAAATAGTTAGACTCTTAATTATTCAAAAATAAAAATTTAAACTACTCATCTTATTTTTTAATTCAAACTTCTTTTCAACAAAGTTTAGATCTAAATTAATTCATTTTCTATCAAATCGAAAATGATCATTTACTAAAATTATTGAAATATTAAAAAAAATCAGATCATCAGCCATTACAGATTTATTGATTTGTTATTTATTTTTATTATTGTGAAATTTGTATATATAAAAAAAAAAATGGTCGATAAAAGATTAAATTTATTTAGCCTGACAAGCAAGATAAGAGGAAAAAAAAATACAAATCAATCTTCAACAAAATGCTTAGCACAATTCACAATCAAGTGGTTAAAGCTTATACGATAAAAGTTAAATATAATTAATTTCCTGTATCAAGAAAGTAAACTAGACTTTTAAATAGTATTCGTGAATTCACTTTGAGAACTTGTTTGTTAAAAATGGCAAAACATTTTTTCTTTAAATTCAAAGATAAAAGTTGAATTTAGAGGCGTTAAAAATTAAGAAACTTGTCAATTAGAATAAATTTTTGGTCTTTTTTGCATAATCATATATAATTTAGCTTTTTCTAAATAAGTTTTAGTGTGACATATAAAAACCTGACTAAAAATTTTTAAACTGCGAAAAAAATTCAAAATTCAAAATAAAGACAAAAAAAATCTTACACTTAGAATCAAAAAAAAAAATATCGCGTTGTAATTGACAAATTTGTTTACTTTGAAACTATTATTAAAAATAACCGGAAATTTCCTTTAAAAATAGCTAAAATTCTAGTTATTTTTTCACTAGAAAATAAAATTATGTGGGTGTAAATAAGTATGTTAGCCAAACTTTTAGCGGATTTTGTGTATAGTTATTGAATTTTTTTGTAATTTTTATTGTATATATTTAAAATACAAAACATAAGTTTCTTCGTAGACACGATATTGATAAAATTCGAGTATTTGTAAATTTTCAATTAAATAATTCACAAAAATTTTGATTATAAAGATTTTAACAAGAAAGAGACCAAATCGAATAAAATTTTTAATGAAGAGATTTGTACAAATGACATTTTATTTTAAACACTGTTAAAAATATTAATTATTTAAAATGTTTTAGGATTAAATGTGAGTTTCTTTATTTAATAATAGTGCAAACGCTATAAATCGAATTGAAATTAATTCTGTGACTTATGAATGTAAAATTTTTCAAGACCAAATTTATATATATATATTCTATATTAAAATACATTGAAGTATAAAAAAATCTTTGAAAATTTAATGTCAAGTATTATATATATATATTCTTGACACACAATTTTATTGAATATTTTTAATCCACTATTAAATTTTCAATAACTTTTAGAAATATTCAGTCTTAAGAAAGAGATTTTTTTATTTTAATTAGTTATTAAAGTCAATTAATTATTAGTCTAAAGACTAATATACATTATTTTCGAATAGTAAATAACATTCGACCGATATAAACTTCAAAGTTTTATCCCTGTAGAACAATTCTAATTTTTTTGCTACTTAAAAAAATATATTGATTAAAATGTTACATTTTTGAAAATGGGAAAAATGGCATCATTTTTTAAAAGGATTTTTATTTTGTGTATTACCATTACTTTACAATTTTTTTTCACAAATTATTATTTTCTTTGCATCTTTTTTTAAAAATGCTTTTATTCTGTTTTTGAATAAATAATTATATAATTTATAAATCGATTATATTTATTGCATTTTTTATTATTATTGTGAAAAAATACAATGTGACAATAAATTGCATCAAATAACCAAGATGCATGGATTACGATTTCATATCTGAATCGAAACACAAATTCTATAGCTAATAATTTAGAGAAAAAAATTCAATTATTTGTGGCAATATATTAAAAATATCTGAAATATATCATAAAATACTCAAAATCTTCGAATAATTTATCAAAATTATTTGCTCCTTTTTTTGGATGTGTAATTAAACATTTTAAATTATCCTTTTTCGCTCATTTCTTTCATTTTTTCTATTTCCTTATCTATTTTACTAAAAAAATATGAACTCATTCAGCATAAGTATTAATGATTAAATTTATTATATAAAATTTATTTCTTTTATAATTTTAGCTAATATCGTTTAATATTTTTTTTAATATAATTATAATTATCTTTTAACGTTCAAATAATGACAAATAATTTTTTTTACTCTAATTTCAAAGACTTAATAAAAAAAGCGTAAATGAATAAAATTTTACAAACTTGCGGAAATTTTGCGGCTCACAAAAATCAGCGAGCATATGTTGTTGCTGCAGACTTATTTGAATTAATTTTAACAGAATTTACGAAGATATTTATCTAAAGAAATATAAATTGAGATTTTAATGTTTGAAAATTAAGTCTCGATGATTTGACACGAATTAGTCATTTTGACCGAGGTAATATTTCGTGAAATTTACGAACAATTTTTTGGTCAAAATGATTTGATGTTAAATTATTGTTAAATTTTTTGAGTTTTGTGTGAATTTATCTAGTGAACGTATTTTTTTAATTTCAAAATAAGTCTTTGATTTCACATTGAGAGGAGCTAGCGTTAAAGAGATTTGTAAATATTGGCTAAAAGGTGGAAAATTTCACATTTTTAAGATTCACTGATAAATAAAAATTCAATTAGAAAATCAAAACATATTTTTCGATCCAGTATTGACAAACTGTTATTAATATATTTACTTCATTTTTCTTTCAAGAATTTTTACGATTTGTGTAACTAATTGTTTTAAATGAGTAATAAATTTTTTTTATTTCAATGAATTGAGGGTTTTTATGGGAAAAATTATTTTTTTGTGAATCCTTATATCCGCCTCAAAAAATTGAAATATCTCGACATTATTTTCGAGATGAAAAAAGTTTGTTAATTTCTCAATAAACTTATTTAATAAAAATAATTCGTTTTCTTAATTTTAAAGCATTCCATGTGGTTAAAAAGTTGAGTGAGAATATTCAAATCGAGATAATTTATTTTTAAAAAATTAAAATAAATAAAATTAAAAATTAATTATTTATTTGATTATTCTTTCTGAATTGAATTTAAATTTGAATTTTAATTATTTGAATCGAAATTTCTTGCTATTGCTTTGCAGAAAAATGAAGTTTTTATTATACTCATTTTAATCAGAATTAGCTGATGAGGAAAATTTTAGGGAAATTTCTAAAATAAGATTTACGTCAGAGGATTAAAAAAAAAAGACTTATTTATTTGTTGATAAGTAGCTTAAAATTCAGGAAAATTAATTTCTTTTGATCAGACTAATAAATAAAAAAATCTTAAACTTCTTAGTTTGTGAAACTAATTGAGTAAATTAAAAACCATTCTACTTTTGATGAACGTCATCTTGTATCATTTTCAAACCAACACTAGTATCACCAGTTTGTTTACACAGATTATAAATAGATTATATATAAAATAAAGAATCGTCTGACCAAGAACTTCCATAAACATATGAAATGATTGAATATATTTGAATTTTTTTTAAATTTAATCAAAGGCAAAAAAAAATATGTATCAGAAATAATATTGAACTCATAATTTTATAACCTCTATCTCCGTAACTTAACTTTGATCTCTTTATTAAATATTTTGCACAACCTTTAATTAATAATAAAGTGATTCAAAAAAAAATTCAATAATAAATAATCTTTAAGACGAATAGAATCTCAAAAAAATAATGACACTAAAACTTTAAGAAATTAATTTCAATTTTTTTTTTTGCCTGCGAATTATTGAAACAAAAGTTATCGATTTCTCATTATTCAATTTAATGATTTGACAATTAAAATTTTTAAGGGAAGATCTAGAATAAAAATAAGAACCCATTTAAACACCTTAATAACTAACTGCAAAAAGAATAATTAAAATGATTATCAATTATTAATATTATAAATCACAACAATTGAAAATTCTATATTATTGAAATTCATACCAATGATATTGAATAGAAACTTAGGCACCTTTTCGAATAATTCCATGCAAAATGTATTTTTTCTTTGATCCTTTGAAAAAAAATTCAGATATTCTATTAACAAATGTATAATAAATAAATTGCTCGATAGATTAAATATCGCTCGAATCAAAAAAATAGCATGAATTTGTATTTTTGTCGATATTTATTTACAATTAAATGTCTAAGATACATAAACATTTTCTTGTTAATTTTTTAATTTATTTTTAATATATATTTATCATAAATAATAATAATTATAATAATAATGATATCATATTTACATTTTTAAACTGATCATTTTTCTTATGCAAGTAGTTATTTGTTGCTATTCTTCAGCAAACAAAAAAAAATTAACTTTATATGTATTAGGATATGACAAATTAAAAAAAATTGCTTTCTCTTTCATCAACAATTTAATATAAAAAAATTCTTTCAAATAAAGTAAAATTAACCTGTTGCTTTTTATTTAAAATCTGATAAAATATTAATTGAGAAATAGTAATATTGATATCAATAATTAATAATTATTAACACGAAGAAACAATATATTTTTTTAATCGAATTATCTCAATTAAGAGCATATTGATTAACAAAATAAAAATGTAAGATTAAAAGTATATTCATCAATAATAGCTGTGGCAATAAATTTCACTTAAATCTTCATCGAAACATTTATAAGTAAGTAAATGATCTTATAGTTTTTAGCTTTAAAGACATAAATAACACTTCTTTGTATTTCAAAAGAAAGATGAATAATTCATTCATTAATTGCTTTTAAAAAATTTACTATCGGTTGGTAATGTAAGTTTGATAAAAGAAAAGAAAATTTTTATGTTCGAAATTTCAAATTTTAGAGCTCAAACTTTAAAGTTCACATAATTTGAAACATTTCATTTTGTTAATATTTCTAAAAATTTCAAGCAATTGAAATTATGAAAAAATGCAAAAAAAGCTAGTCAAGAAGATATACCAAATAATTTGCATTCATTTTACACGGCAATGACTAAAGTTAGCGATTGTGCATTCAAGTATCTTTGGTGGCTTTTTGTACATATTAAAAAATTTTATTGGACTTACAAAAAAAAAATTTACATTACAACTATGCTGTATCAGGAGAAAAGTTTTCTTTTATTTCGATTTATGATTTTCAAATTATTGATCTAAAAAATCTGTCCGATTCAGCATTATTTTTTTCAATCGTTAAATTTCAAAATCTTAAAATAAAATGAAAATGACCTGGTGACAAAAAAAAAAAAATAATTTATTGTCAAAGATTTAGCTTACGTGGAATTACTTCAAAGATTTTTATAATGCAAAAAATTGACGTTAATTAATTCAAAGTATTAATCGCTTTTATTTTTTAGATTTAGAAATGTGAAACCAGAAAAAACGTGCTTTTTCGAAATTTTCAGTTCAAAAATAGCTGATGTAGTGATGAATAAAAAAAAGCGAAAAATTTTCTGCATTGAATTTTTCAAATCAGAAAATTGAAGAAATTGAAGCTTTGAATTTTCATAGCTATTATTTTCCATCCAAATTCAAATTTTTAATTTAGTTATTGAAATAATTTCTTTAAACAAAAAAGTTGAAAATTATGAAAAAATTTACAATCACAATAAATAAAAAAGTCAAATAGACTTCCTAAGAAATTTTTAGAATGGCTTATTATTGATCATTATGATTTGCAGAAGAAAACTAGTATTAACTAACATTTGAGTAATTATAATTACGAATTATAAATTCTGTTTTACTTATAATATATTTATTTTGTTTGAAATTCTGGTGCTAATATTATTCAGGATTTGCGTTCATTTCATGAATCTAAAATTTTTTAATCTTTATTATGATGAAAAATACCAAATAATTTGAATAAATAAAAATTAATTATTTAATTAAATTAAGTCTGTTTAATTTGTATATATACTAGTTGAATACATGATGAGATTTTAAGGTTGAATTACGAAAAATACTCATTCCATACTTTGAATATTCTGCATAATTATAAACATAAAATTTTTAGCTCCAAAAAATTTTTGCTATACACGCAAAACTAGTTTAATTTTGACAAAAAGATTAAATTAAATAATAAATCTTATTACGCGAATTCCCTTTTATTTAATGAAAAATGAAATCATAAATGATTTGTCACTTTTCCAATGTAAGTTTATTCAAATACTACAAATTTATTTTGTTCAAATAATAATTATTAATGTGACTTAAAAATTTTACAGAATTTCATCGAATAAGTAAATATTTTTTCATATGATTCTCATGAACAAGTCATAAATAAATTTTATTAACCTGTTTAGACACTCTTTTTTATATTCATGATAAATTATACTTGTTGAAATGTAATTTGAATTTTCAAAAAAATTTTACATTTCAATCTTGTTCTATCGGTTTTTAAATTTCCTTTATTTGAAAAATTTTGTGATATAATAAAAAGATGGGATTCGAATATTGAAACAAAATTACTTTGAATTGATCTTCAAATTAGAAAATCATATAATAACAGATTTTATTTTACAGACTTTTTATCGCGAATTTTCGCACACATTTTTTACAAAATTTATATAAATTTTTTTAACAGAATTTTTTTGAGCGAACTTCAAATTATCAATTGATAAATACGTGCGTGAATTCAATATAGTGTGAAAAAACTTAAAACGTCTTCGTTAAATGAAGCCAACCATTTGTGTATGATTTTTAGTTCAAATTTGTACACGAATTCATAAAATTTGTTAAACCCAATTTTTCGTAATATTGATTAATTAATTTATTTCAAACAAAAAAATTAATTTTTAGTGAAATTGTTTCAATTATTATCTATTTATTAAATTTATGAAAAAAAGACTTATTAAAAAAAATATGTTTGAAATAAGCTAGGAAAACACCTATGTTTATTCAAGCAATTGTTTAGTAGTTGCAATTTTTTTTTTGCTCTTGATTTATTGATTAAAAGATTAGTAAAAATGTAATAATATTTTTTTTTATTTTATTTTGTTCACAATATTCTTAATAAATCTAATTAGGAAAATTTTAATCTCAGCAATTTTAATAATCATTTATTTTTTGAATAAAAAAATCGATGATTTTTTTGTGCAAAAATTAAGTAAAAAAAAAATTGAATTGCAATACTTCTCAAAAATATTTATTGATTGATAAATTTGAGAAGTATAGCGAAATTTTTGATTTCTAAAAAAATTTTATTAAATAGTAAATAAAAAATGTTCTGCAATGTGCAATATCCCACATAAATTATACATTAGTTTCAAAAATAATTTTATTGAAATTATTGTTCAAAAAATCGAAAATTTTTTTATAGCATCGAAATTTCAATTCGCGAAATGTGATAGCATCGGAAAATATTAATGATTTTTAAGTAATTTTTTTTCAAATCTAAATTTGAAACTTAAATTTAAAAATTTAAAAAAAAAATAAGTGAATGATTAAAAAAATAATGCATTCACCAGTAAAAGATAAAAATATAATTATAAAGTAAAAAATTTTGAGTTTAAAAATGAAAAAAAAAAAGTATGTTATCTTTGATTTGAAGCACTGATTTAAATATGATTACATTGATGAAAAATTTCTTCGACTAATGTAGTTCAAATGTAGCATATCACAAAAGGTTCACAATTGACCTAGGAAGAAATTTCGATAATTCAAAAATGACATAACAAATGCATTTAAATTAAGTAATCGTCTTTTTCATGATTCCAAATTTACAATTCTTCACTTCCCTTGGTAAATTTTCAAACTTTGTTTCTAATTATTCTGTCAGACAAGCATTATGTATATAAATGTTTTTACATTTGACAATATAACAAATTATTTTATTATAAAAAAATTGAAATTCGATAGTACATCTTAGATTTTTAGACTTTATCTTTGAAATTTCATTTTGAATATTTATCAATTTTATGTTTCATTAGATTTATTGTTTTTTTTTATAACAAACAATTTTTTGCCGAAAAATTTAATATTATACTAAATTTAATAGTTGTAAAATCAGATGAGTATTAATTATTTTTTTTTCACAATCTATGCTATTACAAAAAAAAAATTTTAACTATTTTTTTAAACACAACAATAATTTTCAGTTTACTCGATTCGAAAGACAAAAATATCCTAACGGCAATGTAAGAATTTCATTAAGTTAAATGCTAAATTTTTAAATTTTTTTTAAATCAAAAAATTTTTATCTATTAAAATTTATTGTAAACCATCAATTATGACAAAATTCATATCTTTTGTTTATAGAATAATTGAAAAAAAAAATGAAAAAATCAAACGATTTTTTTTGTCTTAATCAGATAAGTATTTCAATTTTTCTAAAGAATGTTTATTTTTGATTTCAAAATTAATTTGATTTAAAATGGCGGAAACTTTGTTAGAAAGGTTAGATGATTAAAAGTTCAATAAATAGACGTATATTATATAATTTTATATTTTTAACATTCGAAGATTCAATGAGGCTTTGAAAAATTAGCCAGTCGAAAAATGGTCCTTAAACTAATTTGACGCCACTTTTTACTAATTTTTCAGAGAAAAAAAGGATTGAATTCTTTATTACGTAAAATTTTAATTAAAATCAAATGTTTTTAATTTTTCATTTTTAATTAAACAATCAAATTGGATACAGACAATTATAAAACACAAAAATGCAAGAAATTTTTTTTTTTAAAGTATAAGTAAAAATGTTTAAGGGTTCATAGTTATCATATACTATTTTTAACGTTCGACATTTCCATTTGAGAAAATTTCTAAAAAAAATTACTCTCTCAAATTATAATAAAAAAGTATTGACCGTATCTTTCTCGTTTATGTCTAGGCAATTTCATCAATTTATGACCTGTTCTGATTTGTATTGAATTAGAATTAATGAAACCAATTTGAATAATGGTAAAAGATATTAAATACTTAAAAAAAAAAATTTTAAGAGTCTAGTGATTCAAATTGATTTAGAAAGTATGTACTCAAGAAAAGGTTGAATTGTATTTTGAAGATTTTCTAATAAAAATATATGTCGTTGGAAAAAAAATTTAGACCAGAAAGCTATAATAATATAAGCTCTTGATTTGAAAAATATAAAATTTAGCCTATGAGATACTATTTACATTGTTGGGACCCTATTTATGATTTCGGAAGTAATATTTTACACTAAAGAGATTATGAAGAGCAAACCTTAATTTAAGTATTGATTTAAAATTTAAAAGATACCAATCAATGGCAATTTATATACTGAATTTTTATAGGCAAAATTTGGATTAAAAAACTCTGTAAAGGATTGCATTCTCCCTGTTGGTTTTTAAACAGTAAGTCCAATGGATATTACAGATAACGAACTCAAATTTTTGATTGAAGATTCTAGCGCAAAATCTACTGAAATTACTTAAATTACTCGAGAAAGAGATCAAAAACAGCATCAAATAAAAAATAAAACAAATAGAACAAATATATTTTTTACAAAAGTAAAGGAATTCAAATTTTTAAAATTAGATGTTAACAAAATTAGCATCTGAATTGCTGTAAAAATTTTTACAATAGCCCTTCAGGAATTTCGGATGAATCATTTAAGTATTTTTTGTCTCGAATTTTTTGTGAAATATATATTCCATAACAGTATATTTATTACGAATTTTTTATCAAGAAAATTATACAATAGGCGATTTTCTATTTAAGTGATAGCTTGATTCGAATAAATAAATAAATTTTATAGTAATTTAAAAGTAATTTCTCAAAATGTCCCCTAATAGAATATAAAGCAAAAAAAAATGTGTGAACTAAAATTTTTTTTAGCTATAAATCGAAGTATTCTTTATAAAATAAAATATTATTTTTATTGAATACATTGTGTTTGCCGTAGCCACATTCATTATAAATATGAAAATTTTCATGATCCAGCATTTTTTTTATATTGCATACACATATAAATTTATAGTATATAATTCAAAAAATTGAAAAAAAATTCCGTATATTAATTTGTGATAAAATTGTACAAAAACACGTGTTGACTTTGATGTTTTGAATTCATAAAGTCGATACTATATCGTGTTATCAAAATAATATTCATTTCTTCCAAAATAGGGATATAGATTATCGAAATCAAATTTTAAATAAAAAAATTTCAATAAAATTTCATTTTGCTTGCTAAGATTTCCTATAATTTTCTATACTTTTAAAAACATATACGTTCATAATTATGCGTACATAAGGTTTGAAAAATTGAGAAATATTCCGTCGGCTACAAACCCATCAAATTCTTTTTAAATAATTTATTGTTGTAAAAATTAAATTTATCCATTTAAAAATTAAGAGAGATATTTACAAATAATTATTTAATATCACATACCTTTTTTTAGACTTTTTCTGTTATTTGACCTATGTTGAAAAAAAAATTCGCTTATTTCAACAGTATTAACTCAATAAACTATTTATTATATAAATTTTTTCTTAAATTTTTACTTTTTAATATATTTCATTGTTGAATTAATGGCAATAAACAAAACTACAATGAAAAAAAATACTTTTTTTGATTAAATCATTTTTTAATTTTCTTTTAAATAGATGCTATTTTTGCAAAAGGTCTGCTTTGAAATTCATTTTTTAATTAGAGGAATAATTCTTTCACTACGAAAATAAAATATGAATTTTCAGTCTTAACAAAGATTAGTTAAGAAAGTAACAGTAAAATTGAAAAATCTAATTAGAACACACATGCTCCACAGAATATATATATGCTATGAATAGATTAGTTTATTTAATTTTTTATCAACTATGATACAATTATTATTCGATTCATTAAATTTATATGCATCAAAATAGGGCTAGTTAAAGTAACTTTTTTTTGTATTAAATTTAATTAAAAAAGGCATTCTAAAAAGATAAGTGATTTAAAAGGCACCTTAAGAAATTTTATTTTAAAAGTTGCAAAAAATAAAATTTATCAGCAACAAATTTTCGCCATTTATTCACAAGTTTCAAAAATTATATAACTACTAGGAAATTAGAGCATATTGTGTAAAAAATAAAAAATATAAGTAATTACTCATTTATAAAAAAGAAAAAAACTTTATATGTATATAAAAAATATAAATAAGATCGCCGACGAGACGGATTTAATCACTAAGTTTAGTAAAAATAAAAAATTGAAATAAAGTTAAAGAAACTTCATAAAGTTTCAGTACCTTTTTTTCTATTTTAATTTCCAAATTTAATATGCCTATCAAATTTTTGAGAATATGACTTAAACCGCTAAAAAAAAATTGGCATTCAAAAATTTTTCGAATAATTTATGGATAAAATCTATTGCTCACCATTTCTAATAATTTTTTTCCAGTATAGATTTTCTCTGAAAAAAATTATAGAGAAATTTGCCTTTTTTTATATAGCAAAAGATGCCACACACCATCAAAAATATATTTGTCAATAATATCTAATTGAATGCGCTTGTCTTGCTATTTAATATATTTTGGAACACTTTATTTTTCTTGTTGAACTAGAAAAAAATAATTTAAATTTAGTTAGCGTGATTGTTGTTTAAAAAGTAGCCTCGAAAATAACGAAATAAAAATATTTTTACCCTGTTCTTGCTTTTTTCCGGAAATGAAAATTTGAATTTTTATATCTGAAAAAAACAAAGCCATATTCTTCAAGACATGTAAATTATACATGAAGCTGATAAGTTCATAATGCATGTTTGCGTAAGGTAAAGCCGCATTTCGATTTATTTAAATTGTATTTAATTTTGAAATAAAAAATTTTTGATATCTTTAAATTTTTTCTCTTTTCATCAAAAAGTGCAACCTAATCGATTGTTTCATGATCACTAAATTTCTAATAGAAAAAAATCGTAAAATGATTAATTTTTTATTATTTTTTTAAATGGATTAAAATTTAAATTTATTTAAAGTGCTTTTAAATGATTTTTTTATGATCGAATGATCTCCATTTACATGGAAATTTCAAAATAAATTTTATCGATACAAAAAAAATCTTGTGAAATGTATTTATTCTAATGTGTTTGACCATTGATTCTTAAAGCTTTTGGTTTCTCAACAATCAAATACTTATTTCAACTTATAATAATTTAATTATGATTGATCGATTAAAAATTTAAAAAAAAATTTTTAAACAAAATTATATCTAAAATTATTTTATGATTCGAGTCTTACCAAGTTTTTTATTGCTGAGTTCCAAAAAATTAAAATTAACTTTTTTTTTTGCCAATTCATAACACAAATCATGCATAAATATTAGTTTAATTTCATAATTTTTTTTTATTAAAAAAAATTGCAGTGTTTAGGTTTTTTTGAATTTGAAAGAATTAGTGCATCATGTCGAGGTTATAAAACAAATTTTCAACTTTGCTTCTACCGTTATTCGTTTAAAACAAATTATTATACAAAAAAAAATTGATCTTTTTTAATTAATAATGATTTATAGCTCGATTGTTAGTCGAAAATTTTTCAGTTATAAAAATACTCAAATATTATTCGGAAAAAAAATTTTTTAATATCATCATTCTTTTAAATTTAGCATACAAAATGTGGTAATATTTACTCTCTTTGAAAATTGCTATGATAACTATTTAAATTTTTAATAATTAATTTAATTACCGAGATTTGCAAAGGTTTAAAAAAAATTTGTCGTCTAAAAAACAATTGAATTTTAAATGAGAAATAGCATTTCGTTTATGCACTTGATTTATTTTATCTTGTGATTATTAACTATTTTTTTTAATCTTTACTTAAAGTTTTATTTTCTTCGAATTTTCACAATTTTCAATTTTAAATGGTAACTCTATCATGTAATTTCAATTTAAGATCAAAATTTTAATCCCTATCATTAAAGACTTTATCTTTTTCATTAAAAATATGAGATTTTTTTTAAATAAAAATTAACTTCACAATTTTAAGAGTCAAAATATAAAAAAATAATGTCTAATTTTTTTTACATCATTTAAAACGGAAGTTGATATATTTAAAAAAGTGCAATCAAAACATGACTTGGTTTGAAGAGTGTTCTTTAGTCTAAAATAACAGACATTTATACATTTTCGACTATCATATCCGAAGAGAATAGTTTGCAAAAAATAAAAATGCGAGATGATATATAACTTTTTTAGTTTAATGATTTAATGTCAGTAAATTCAAAGTAACTTTTCGATTGTAGCGAATTAAAAAATAATTATTTAAAGTTAAAATAATTTAATACGCACAATTGGAAAATTTGTCACTACAGACTGATTCAGAGACAGTTAATCAAGTTCATAAATTAAACTCTGGAGCAAGTGTATTTAAATTTTTTACATCTTTGATTCATATAAATAAAAATAAAAAATAAAAAAAAAAATTTTAATTAAAGCCATTAATTTTTGTTGCAAAAACATTTTAATCTGTTTTAAATGAAAAAATTTTGTTGTTCTTCATTTTTTAGCTATTTAATATTAATTCTTATGAATTTAAAAATTAGTTTTCAAATAAAGCTATTTATATAAGGTGCATAAATTTGTTATTAACAGATACAATTTTTGTGAATTTGAATTTTATCTAAATAAACTCATGAAGTCACCACGCTAAATAAATCAATCTATGTCCACGATCTGAATTACCCAAATAATTTTACAACTTTTGATAACGATTGTGCATATTTTCTTCGAGCAAGATTTCCAGAAATAAAATCATTCCCGATTTATTAGTCGCTTGCGTAATATCAGATGTGAAAAGTATTTATTAAAATTTTATTAAGTGAAAAAAGTACAAATTTTATTATATATTATTGTTCTTTAATCTTTAAACATCACATTCTACAAACTACGAGAAATCTAAAAGGTCATTCAAATAAAAACCTGATTTAAGTTCTAGAACAAAAAATTTTAATATTTTCAATTATTTTGTAATAAATGACTCTATAAAATTAAACAAATTAATTATTTATTAATTATGAAAAATTTATCAATCAACAAATTTTTTACTGATTCAATATTTTAACAGTTAATATTAGATTGTTAATCATTTCGAGTTACAACCATCAAGTTATAATTAATATTTGAGGAGATTCGAACTAATAGTATCATTGATAGAGACATAAGAAATGGACATAAATGAATGAAATTTTTCTTTTCAACTCAACAATTGACTATTTTGTCAAAAATTTTTCTACTTATTCATCAGAATCATTAACTATAATAAATCAAATTAATTTTCTTGAATCATATTGAAAAATATAGAAAAAAAAAATTTCAAATTTCAGTGATAATAAAAAATCGATAGATTTTTTAAAGATTTATTATTTGACTTGATTAATTGAAAAAAAAAATAATTGAAAAAAAACCAAAATAGATTATCAAAACAAGTATTAAATTATGATTCTGTTCGACATGATAAAATATTTTTTTAACTACAGCCATTATATGATGTACAGATGAATAACGTATTAATTTTTTACCAATAAATTTAGCTTACCAATTCGTCTTTTAATTTAATTTACACGTATTATTTCGATGAATCAAAATTCTATTCGTAATCATTTGATTGATATTTTTAAATAGATCCTCATTTTACAAATATTTATAGAAGACAGAGGAAAATTTTTTTTAACAAAAATGAAAATGAATAAAATTTATTCTAATTTTTTCCCGTAATAAGCGAACGTGCCTTATCATTTACATTTTTTTAGCGTCAAAGAGTTTTGAAATTCATTCGAGAATATTTAAGCGCATTACTTTTTTATTTTTAATTTATTTTGATCACATTAGATACGAAAAATAAATTTTAATTTTCGATGTTTCACTGTTTGACCTCATTCATTGGAAAAATGTATATCGAGAAGTAAACATACTAAGTGAAAATAATTTTTACTCAAAAAAATAAAATTTATCTATTCTTCAATTTTTATTCACCTTTCTATATCTCAAAATGAAATCAATAAAATAAATTACGTTTGAGATTTACCTTCTAAACAAGTGATCCGAGCCGAATTTTATTTAGAAGAAGAAAAAAAAATTTTAAAGGTAATCGAAATTGGGGCTAAATAGAAATAAAGATTAAAATCAAAGTGCCATTTCTCTGTATGGTTAGAAAAAAAATTGAAAGTCTGATTAGCAATTACCGATAGCATATAAGCCATTTAAGAAAAGGTAGATGATGATTTTTTAAAATCTAATTTTATTTTAATTTCAATTATATTATTTTATAAAGTTCTTCAAAGATAATGGGGTTGATTAAAACTGAAAAGAAATTTTCATTGAAAATAAAGAAAATATTTTCTCATTTAAACTTCAAAACTTTTTATTTTCACCTTGAATAAATTGAAGAAATTTTTCAGATTTCAGAATGGATGTAAAATGCAATTTTTTTTTATTTTTTGATTTTCAATTTTATTATAATAGAAAAAAAAACTATAAATTCGAACATTTATTTGGAAAAATCGCTAAATAATTTAAGCGAATAAATTGTGCAAAAAAAGCCTAAAAACATGATTATTAAAAACAATGTGATCACGGCGACAAATCAATTATTAGTTAATCGTAAAACACTTAAATCTGCCTTCACATCACTTCTAATGAACAAAACATACCGAATTGATTACCTAATCAATGAATTAAATTTTTATAATATGTTTGCATTGTTGAATGACTCATTTACTTTGAGCCACAATAATACTGTGACTAATATAAAGAATTCAGCATCTAATTCACCAGAAGAGGACAGCTATTCCCTAGAATTATGGCAAAGATTGTTTTGGAGTGCCGTTTTTAGTTTAATGGTGATTATTGCATTTTTCGGAAATTCAGGTGTCATTGTGATTGTTTTACTCAATAAACAAATGAGAACTGTCACGAATATGTTTATCGTTAATTTAAGTATAGCCGATCTACTTGTCAGCAGTGGAAACGTTATTTTTAATTTTGTGTATATGCTAAACGGTCACTGGTTATTCGGAAGAACATACTGCAAAATAAGTAATTTCATTGCAATACTTTCTGTCGCTTGCTCTTGTTTCACATTAATGGCAATTTCAGTAGATAGGTATGTTTAAAAATCAAGAAATTGATTCTAAATTCTTAATTTTTTATTTTTCTTTTTATATGTATAATTCGTTTTAATTTTTTTTGTACTATCAATCGTATTTGATTTTTTTTCAATTATTTTCGCATATTTTTCGTGGGATTTAAATTTAAAATTTCTTTTACGCATTATTTTTTTTTTTATTTTATTTAACCAAAAAAAAATTTTAATTTTCCAATATTTTCTTTCAGAAACCTCTTTAAATTTATTAACTCCTTTTATAAAATATTAAAAATTTTTAACGGAAATTTAAAAAAATTCTTGAAATTCTTCAGTAAAGTTATAAAATGTATAAAATTTAAGCCTCTTTTCCAATTTCTTTAATATATAGAGGCCTAAATTCGCAAGAAAGATCGGTATCCGGTAATATTTACAAATAATTAATTATTTATATTGCTTACACATGTTAAGGATATTTAATTCTGAAATCGAATTTGCAATTCAATAATTCTGAATAAAATCTTCAAATATTAAAAAATCACATGGTTTAAATTAATTTAAAATTTATTGAATTATAAAAAAAAAATTTTACTTGATTACTTGATAGATAATTATTTTCGTTTTTTGACATTTTTTGACATCCGAAAAAGTCACAAATCATTGCTAAATATGAAACTCTTGATTTGAATATCAATTTGAAAAAAAATTTCGAAGAATAATTTCACTTGAAGAATTGACTTTGTTCCCACAAAAACAAAAGACACATTAATAATTCTTCAAAGAAAAATCACACTTAATTATTTCAAATAAATATTCATAAATATTGGTTTGAAAGTTTTCTATTTTAAATTGCAAATTTAAAATTTAATTATATTTTTGAATAAAAAATAGGAACTTTTTTTAAATTTTTATTTATAAATGCTATATAGTGAGCTTTATTGGATATATTTGTTAAAATCTATGCCTCAATTATTACATCCAGAGAACTTAAATTTAAAAATGAAAATTCATAATAAAAAAAAAAAAAATAAAAATGCATTCTCGGAATCATTCTCCTAGAACAGTTTTAGTCCAAAAAGAATTTGCTGAAAATATATTTCTTCTTGAAAAATTCTTTTGTTTTCACTTTGCGAAAGTTTAAAGGGATGAATTTATTTCGAAAAAGATTTGTATCTATTCGTAGATAGATTGTGCACTTGAACATTATTAAAAAAATAAGTAATCGAAATTTTAAAAACGAATCCTTTCATTGATTATTCTCTAAAAAGCTTCCAATCAAAGAACATATATATAAAAAAAAATTTTGACTTGTTAAATAAAAAATAAAACACGTGCAATTTTTTTTTATCTTTTTCAATTTGATTTTTATTCGTTTTGATAAATTTATGATAATAAAATACAATTTCAATAAATCGAAAAATATTGAAAACTGTGTATAAAGATTTAATTAAATTTTTTTTATAATATTTTACAGTGAATGCAAATTAAGGTTCATAAATTAAAACTCAAAGTATATTCTAGTCGATTTAATAAACAAAAGAAGTAAATGCTGCAAATAAAATGATTTAAATAATAATTATTCCATTTACACTTTGAGTGATATACATGAAAAACTTGCCGAAAAAAAATTTAGAGGATTTTTATCAATAGTGCTCTACAGTTTAGGGTATTTTTTTTCTATTTTGAAAATAGGAAAATCAAGTTCACAAAATTATTTATAAAAGCTTATAAATTTTAATCTGAAAATTAAAGGTTAAGTTATTTTTGGAACGCACTTTTCTTATAGAATTATAGATTTTTTTATTTCTTCTTTTAAATATCAATCACTATTTCAATCAACATAAGTTATTTTCAATTAAAAGATTATTTTTTGTTGTATAAATATTTTGGAATCGAAAAAATCTTGCGTTTTATCGACAAAAATGATTAAAGATTTCACAAAATCCAATAATTTTATTGACAAAAAATTTTGGCTGTCATAATTTAAAGACCAAAAATAATAGAAAAAAGGTTTTACTATTCGAGAAATTTTTAAAATTTTAAATCAATCAGGTTAAGTTTAACTCTGTTTGATTTCAAATGGATTTTTTTTTCCGAAAATGTGTTTATGTTATTATATATTAAATAAGTTATCGAGTTATTTAATTCATTGAAGAAGTTTTTATAAATAATTATCCTTTTTTTTGATTTTCCAAATAGTAATTAGTAGGAAGATAGATAAATTTTTTTTCCTCATTTATTTTTTTTTAATTCAGAGTTTGTAAAAATATTTTTTACCGTTCATCTATTTGTTCAATTCAAATTCTGAAAAACACTTGATATTTTATTAGTACTTTAAAAATAAATTTTATGAAAAATAAATATTTTGTGATTTAGTAATATAAAAAAATATGCTTGAATTATTAATATTCTAAAGTTATTTTTCTGGTAAATGATCTAAGAAAAAAATTCTTGAAATTGTTATTCAACTTCGATAAGCTATATTTTTTTTAAATTTTAAGTCCTCAAAATCAATACTCATAAGCACAAATGAAAAGTTTATTTGTTGTTTACGTTGATCATTCGAAAAGAATTATTTACTGATATTTTTTTTACGGAGTCAATATTCAGAGTGCCTTCTTAATGAAATAAAAATTCTGAATTAAGTACTGAAAATCAATGAAAATCCGTCCCTATAATTTTTTGATAATATATGAGACATACCTAATATTAATACAAAAAAACTTAAACCCTTTTTTAAAAGAGTACTCTAAAATTTTTATGGAAAAGCAAATAAATAATCAATCAATTTGTAAACAAACACTTTAATTTTATAAAATTTTTTACTCTTGTCTGATACAAAATGAAACAATAATTTATTTTTTCTATCAGATTTATAGCAATAGTGTATCCACTTAAACCTAGAATGTCCTTAATGACAGCACTGAATATAACAATGGGAATTTGGATAGCTAGCTCGTTATTATCATTGCCAAATTTCGTATTTTCAACTACTGAGGAAGATTCAATGCCTGATGGAAATATCAGAATCATGTGCTTAATTAGATGGCCTGATGGTTTGGCTCCTGTTTCCATATTTGATTATTAGTAAGTCCTCGATTAATTTGGTTAAAAAATTTTAAATTCTGTCTATTTTCAATCAATTTATAAAAACTTAGTGTCAAAATTTAAAATTATAAAAAAAATCATCTTTGAAATCTAAAGATTAATGTGTTATATAAAATGGTGTGGGAAATCATTGTTAACTTAAAAATTAGCTTTATAGACGGAAACAAATAAATCTCGAATATGAATTGCTTTTTTGACTAAATCCGTCTCACTGTTTGAACTAAATAAAAAAAATTCAATCTGCATAATTTTAACTTCTCGATAGCATATAAATGTCATTTTAATTTATGCGATGATGATCATCATGATTTCTTTCGAAGGGCTTAGACTTATTTTCACTATAATAAGCTGTTGAATTAAATTAGTCAATTAATTTTTATTGATTACTTATTTTGTTATTATATATATTTGACTACATAAATATATGTAGTAAAATTAATCTAAAAAAGTATATTTTGATATATGATACATTAATATGGTGAAAAAATAATTTAGTAATAATTAGATATTTTTTGTCCGATTTTGTTACCGGGTTGGCAAGCGCTCGCGTTCTTGACTATCGAAAAATGATTGCGTCCAATGCTCATTACGTATTCGTTTAGCATGTAATAAAACCGAAAAATAAAAGTATAATCAAATAAATATTCTTTTTTATAAAATATCCTTCAGGTATATATTTTGTGCACACTTTTGAGCGCATTTTAATCGTTCATAAATATTATAATTTTTAAAAAATAGACGATTGTAAATTCACATATAATTTTGATTACGAAATATTAAGAAAAATTAAAATAACATATTCGTTTCTTTGTGTGTTAGACTATTAGTTTTTTATTTATTTCTTTTATTTTGCTTTTCTTATTTTTAATATCTTTATGCTAAATTTTTTTTCGTTCTGATACGTCAGTGTCAATTTTTTTTAGGGTTTTGCAAAAGTTTTGATTTCAAAATTTAGGTCATTTTCACTAATATTTGAATCACTTTTGAATTTTTAAACATTTTTGGAAATTTTTAAATTTCTTCTCAATAATTGAAGTGAAAAATTTTTTTTCGGTCAACTTAATTTCTTGTTTTATTTTGCATCGAGCTGATTGTTAATTTGTGGTCACTAGACCTGAAGAACAAAATCCTTGAATTCTACCTTATGTTCCTCACTGAAGTTTTTACAGCATTCAATCAATTGAAATTTCTTGCATACTTTAAAATTTACACTTTTTTTAAATTTTATTTTGGTGCCTTTAGCATTAATTTTAATTTTCAAGTTGAATAGTTTTATAGAAGCTTTCATTCTCTATAAAACTCGAATTTGATTTCCGCTAGTTCAGTTTGAGTAGAAACTAAACTTATTAATAGGTTATAATTTAGTTTGAAAAATGTCGAGAATGACACTGAACTTCTCTGATGATTATATTTAATTACAATCTTTTGGATCAATTTGAATTTTACAATAAGTGTACTAACAAATACTCAATATCTAGTTTATTGCAATCGATTCAACGAAAGCATGAAATTCAATGGTAATCACAAAATTAAAATCAGGATCCAATCCAACTCGAAAACTCTTAATTGTTTAATCTTCTAGTAAAAATTTTTTTCTGTTCAAACATTATTTTCAAAGTTTTTATAATTTATTTAAATATATAGACACCAAGGTAAAAGGTGTTCAAACAAATCTAAACAAAAAAGCAAATTTAAATCTTCTGAATCAAAAAACAATAGAAATAAAGTAATCATTTCATGACAAGTAATTTCGATTATTTTTACTTCTAATTAGATAACATAAAAATTTTAATATTTTTCAATGCTTCTCGATCTCCAATTCGAGAAACGTAAATTTTAAACACAAAAATCATATTCAAATAAAAAAAATTTTATTCATAAAGTGAAGATTGATATTGAGATTACATTTGTATTATTGATGAAAATTTATATTTCGTACTCAAATTAAGAGGTGAAAAATCTAGATTTAATTTTCCGAGAAAAAGTTCTCCAAAGTAATAAAAAAATACTTTTGTAATTAATCTGATTATTTAAGTGCTAAATTTTTGGATTGTTAAGCTGAATTTTTCAACAAATATTTTAATAAGAATATTTGTACATTCAAGTTTTTTTCTTTTCAAAAATGATTAATTAACTTATTTTTATAAAAAAGCCTTTACATTATTTGATGCAAAAGAAACATAGATCATGAGACGTATTTAAGGCATTTATAATATCTAATGTAAAGTTTTTAAAACTCATAGTCAAGGCATATAAAGAATATATCAGTGAAACCTTATTATATATTCGTTTTATAATATTTTTTAAAAGGGTTAAGAAATCGAACAAAATAATTTTCTTATAATGTGATAGTGGGTTTTGTCGAGAAAACAATGAAAATTTCGCATTTTTTCTATAAATGCTTCATTAAATATTTCACTTCCTGTAACAAAATAATCATTCTTCTTTTCTATAAAAATTTATTTTTCTTTTTTTAATATCTAAATTTTATCAAGCAAAAAAAATAAAGCTTTATTTTTGATTTCGCTACTATCTTCTCTGTTTTTTTTTCTTAAATTTTGTTTTAAATTTTTCAACATTATAATCATGAAGACCTAATTTATCTATAATTTTTGTTCTAATGGAATTCAGAATTTTCTATTTAAGCTGTTCTAAATTTAATATTTATTGGATGAGAAATTAAATTAATGAAATTATAAAAAAAAATTGTATCTCTGGAACCAGATTAGTTTCAAAAGTAAAACCATGATCTCTTTGGTGTATTTTTAAAAAAATTGAAAATTTTATTCATCTTTTTGCTATCAAAAATTTCAAAATAAAATAAAATGACACTTTTTCATCTACCGATCGATATTAACTTCTGATCTATATATTTCTTTATGAAAATCACTTTAAAAAAATATAAAAGCACTTGTGATTTTTTGGATGAATGAATAAAATCGAATTCAACACTTGCAACTTGTGTTTTTCGGGTTTTACATGTTTTAAATTGATTTCAATGAATAAAAATAAAATCGAATTAAAAAAAAAACGAAAAATTCTTTGGAAATTTTATTGAAAATCTCATTTTAGATTGAAAAAAAATTAAGTGAAAGAAATCGATATTTAGAGAAAGTCAAATAAATTCAATTTTTACATGAATTATTTAGAATTTTCGTAAATTTTTAAATAAAAGATACAAAGCAAAAAGATCAAAAAGAATCAAATTTTAAATTGCTGATTTTTTTCATATAGAAAATTCATTTCAGAAATTGAAATCAATCGGGAAAATTTTTTAATATCAGAAATTTTATAATGAAAATATATTTATAGATAATTTCATAGAAGCATAGAATTAATTTTTCCGAATAAAAAAGTAAAATGATTTAAAAGAATAATTACAAATCTAAATATTTAGATATATATGTCAAATATTTGATACCTGATTTTTGTCATATTTAAGAAAAATTTATTACAAGTATTTGATTCAATTTTTTTTATTCAATCTTGAATTGATGAAAAATTTAAATTCCTTGAAAAAAAATATTAAATGACAAAGATAATTTTTGTATTATTTTGAACTAATAATAATTAAACACACTAGATCTAAAAAAACATTAAAATCTTAAAATCTATTAAAATTCAAATGTAAATTTTGTTTGATAAAAATAATTTGTTGCAGGTTATCAAGGAAACTTGTATAGTTGGTACTTGATCATGCATACTCTTAAAATTATAAATTGTGGACTATTTGATATTTACATTGTAAGTATGTGTTTATAATCATTCACTAGTTATGAAAATTTTATAACATGGTTTGTAACCATATTAAAGAACTAGTTGCGAATAAAATTTTACCAAGGAATTCATCTTTTTATAACATTTATTAAAAAATGCGAAAACATAAATTCCGAAATGTGTGTCCCTAACCTTGTATTTGATAAAAAAATTAGTTCAAAGCTTTTAAATTAAAGGACACTTGAAAGTATAGTATTGAACTTAAAATGTTTTTCACTTTATTGTAAGCTTCTTAGAAATATTATCTTTTAATTTAATTTGAAAATTTATTTGCTATCTTTGAATCATTGACCATGAGTAACGGTCATTCGACTGAATGAACAAATCGTTGTGAACATATTTTTTCTTTGATAAACAATGTCATTCAAATTACATAAAATTAAATAATTTATTGTTTGATCGACTCACAAAATTGTTCTTCCTTAAACAGCTATAATCTCGCAATACTTATCTTAACCTATTTTCTTCCAATAACATTGATGACATTGACTTATTTCAAAGTTGCGACCGTACTTTGGGGTAAGAAATAAACAATGAAAATAAAATAAATATCAAAATTTTAATTTTTTTTTTTATAGGTAGCAAAACTATCGGCGAATGCTCAAGTAAACAAGCTCAAAGTATTAAATCCAAACGAAAAGTGAGTTATTTCTTTTTTCTAAATGTGATTCTTATGGTATATAAATAAAATTAAATGTTAAATTTTCAAAAAGATGTTGATTTGAATAAATCACTTCTTTTGCTCTAGACAATTTTAAAACAATCATTGAAAAAACAACCTGCCTTATAAAAGTAGATTACTTGAAATTCATTTCTTTTAAGTCGTTTTTTATTTATGTCTGGTTTGAGACTGATGTCGAAAAAAGCTAATGCATATTCAAGTTTTTATATTATTATTAAATTAAACATATAATTATCAATTTTTGTTCTATGTTGAAATTTGCAGAGGCGTCTTATATTTAGTACTTTGAACAAAAAATTAGATTATCTATCTTTTGCAAACCATAGAATTGAATTTTAATGCGGTAACTAGTATTTAAAAAGAAATGCTTTTATTTATTAAATAATTCATATTATCTGTACATAATAATCAACTGATATCTATTTGATAACTTATTTTCACTGGTGTTACAAATGCCCACATAATAAATTTTTGATGAATGATGAAAATTTTTTGATAAATTATAAATTTTTAAACCAAATATTTAATTAAAAATAGATTTTAACCTCAAATTATGAAAATAATTTAAATTTAGTATAAAAAAATCATAATATTTGATTTTTTAAATAAAGAAAAGTGAGATTTCTTCAAAATGATCTTCTAATTATGAATTAATTTTTAATTTTTCCGATTCCAAAAAAAAATTAATCACACAAATTTACTTGTATTAATATATATATGATATAAGAAAATTTACAAGTGAGAGGAAAAAAGTGGAAGATAATTATCTTTGATCTGATCTTTAGGGTTTTCATTGGCTAAATAAAAAATTAACTTTTCAATTATCAAATAATAAATATCATTTGGTAGCCACTTAATTATTCTTAATTAATTGTATTTAGTTCTTTGCTGATATTTTTAATAAATAAATAAAGAATTATTAGATATTTATTTTTTTATGATAAATTTGATAAATTATGATAACTAAATCGTGCTAAATGATGATTTTTTGTAATATAAACTTAAATTAATCAAATTTTTTAATCTAACGAAAATAATTTTCAATATTTCTTATTTTATTTTATCATTTTAGGTTTAAGTAATTTACTAAACGTTTAATTTTTCTATCAATTTTTTTTTCATTAAGATTTTTCATATAAATTGTATTACATTCTTTGAATTTTTAGATTGCTTGTTAGTTTTGCATTTTCTTAGAATCTCAAACTTGTTTTTTATTTATATTTTCACAATTTAATCCATAATTTTTAAGAAAAAATATATGATTTCCTCTTTTAATTCGCATGATTTTTTTACTAATTATGCAACAATTAAACTAAGAAAAAATTTTTTACTAGATTGTTAAAATGATGGTATTAGTCCTAATTTTGTTCGCCATACTCTGGTTGCCATATCACATTTATTTTATACTTCAACATCATCTACCTGAAATCACTAAAGTCAAACAAGCTCAGCATATTTTTTTGACACTGTACTGGTTAGCTATGAGCACAAGTATGCTCAATCCCCCAATTTATTGTTGGTTGAATTCAAGGTAAGTTCAATGAATTTTTTCATCAAATGGTAATTAAATTTCAATTGAAGAACAAAATCATTTATCAATTTCATATAAGAGCTAACTTTCGTTGTTCAAATAAATTTATTTTAAAATATATAATTACTTATAAATTCAAATGTACAAATCAATAAATAAACTTTTATCCTTAGAATAAAAAAAAATTATAAAATATGAAAAAAAGCCACAAAAATTTTAATATTTTTGAATAAAAAACTAAATAATAAAAATTGAATAATGAAATAATAATTTGATTATAATATATAATATTTATCCTATATGGTTTAAAAATAATAGAAATAAGTCAAAAATGAATTTTCCAAATAAAGATCTAATTTCTTAGAACAAATGCATATTTGATTTCGTGTACGATATTATGAAATAGATTTTTCGAATGTGAATAAAAATTGATGAATTTTATTATTATATTCTACAATATACGTTCGATTTTTAAAAATCATATTCATTATTAGCTAAATTTCATTTTTTTCAGCAATTGATGATTATATGCATATGAATGTAAAATTATTTATTATCTATTATAAAATGAGGGATAACACTCATTGAAATTCCAGATACACTAAATTTTGACCAGTAGTCAAAATTAGATTAGCTTTACTAAAACTTTTGGGAATTCATAGTTGAAAAATGCAAATCATAATAATATTGAAGTTGCATAATTTACTAGAAACTTAAAATAGTTGATTTATCAATTCTATTAAATGCATCTGAAAAATTTATTCAATATTTGAACTAGTTCCAATTTTTCTTTTCTAATTATTCAATCTCAAAGTGGCAAGTGCTTTTAAATTTGATCTCAAGTAATCTGAGACAAGAATTATTAGATGAAAAACAAAAATTCTGATCTGAAAGTTGAATTATAGTTTGAAATTAGTTCTGAAAATATAACTAGAATCTTGGAAATTTGTGAATTTCTCTTTTTTGAAAAATAAATCTAAAAATGTGGAAATGAAAAAAAATTGTGTTTCACTAAATATTATTCGCGTCAAAAAAAAATGATGGTTACATAATCCGATATCATTTCATCTCTTGAGATATCAAACAATTTATTCAACAAATTTTGTTAATAAAATATATACATTATTTTCAAATCAAATTTTTTGGTTATTTTTTATTAGTAAAGTAGTAATGTCATTTTTTTTTCAATACTAGTTGATGTAATCGTTGTTCGAGCCAGTATGATGCTTGACCCGATGCATTGTGGATTTTTAAAAATTAAACTTTCGCAAAAAAAAATTGTAGAGTTTATTAGTGAATTCAGATTCTACCTAAAAATACTAAAGCATTAATTCGCAAAATTGAATGAGTAATGTCATTTATATCATTAAATTTTCAATAATTTGATTGTATTTGCAACCAAAGAAATATATAGTCTTATAAACTAAATGATCTTATCATCTTGCGTCACATCGAATCATATAATGATCACAAATACAATTTTAAAACTAAATTCTTTTTTTTTTTTAACTAGTAAAAAGTAAATAAAAAATTAGCGTAAATTTTTCTAACCTAAGTTGATCTGGTACTAGTACAAATTTTTTGTGTGCTATAGATAATTAGTGTATATACTGATGTGTTTTTTAATAAACTAGTAAAACAAAATTTACTCATAAATAATTGCAAGCAATCAGAAGTGATCTATCAGTACAATCGAGTCGTTTTATAATTGATTCAAAATCATCAATTAATTTAATTATTACAAACGAATTTAGTTACTATTAAGATCTTAGTTTTTAGTTCCAAGTATAATTCACGACATTTATTATTATACTAAATTTAAAATGCTCATCATATTACTTAGCATTTATTCATATCATTTTGTTTCAATTTTGATAATTCGAAATCAATCGACTTGAATTTTCCTCATCTAAATTCTCGCTACAACGATTAGGAAAAAAAATCAAAAATAATTTCTTACAACTAAAACTAGTATAAACACATTTTTAACAAAAATTTTAGAAATTTTACGATTAAAATTTCTTGTATTTTTTTTCTAGAAATCAATGCTGTTGAGTACGAAAATTTTCGTTTTATTTGATCTTGAAAATACGTACGTTACTAAAAAAAAGTAATAAAATTGTATGAAACAAAAAAATTATTTTATATGACGAAATTTTTTTTTTCATTTTCCACAAAACAAAATATTTAGATCTTTCAAATTGCTAACTTTATTAATTCTTATTTATTCTTCGCAAATAACGTTGTATTAACTTTTAAATTAAGTTATAATAGTTATGATAAATTTTTTATTTGTTCTACTTTTGTTGATTCACTTTAACCATTCACAATGCTCAACGCATTTTTTCTTTAATTTTGATTGCATATTCGTATAAGTCTCTGAAGATATAGACTTTGCGATATTGATTGAAAAGTTAATTAGCATTATAACTTTTGAGCATTATACCATTGCAAACGAATGTTAGTATTTACATAAATTTAAAGCAGTTAGGTTAATTTTTATCATTTAATTAAAGGTTAAATTCTTTAATATTTAATAAAAAAGTTAATTTTCGATTTTTATTTGAAATGATGTACGAGGATGATACTAAATTTTAATTTCATAATTTATTTTTTACTACTTTATATTTGAAATTTTCTGAACATAATCAATTACACTCTTCGATTTTTATATACTAATTTTGATACACATATTCTTATTCGAAAATTTGAATTTTAATTGTAATAAATTTTTAATATCACCTTGCGGAAAAATTTAATTTAATAATGATATAATTACATTCATGATTTTAATTTATCCAATCTAGACAAAATTGATACTTTCGATTAGAAATTTTTTTCTCAAGAATTGACTATAAAATGAAAAATATATTCATTTGACAAATCCACCTATTTTTCAAAAATTTTATGCTTTATCACTAATTAGTGATTGTGTGAATTTTGTTTTGATATGCTATTTTACCGGTCAAATATGTCAGATTAGACTCAAATTTCAATAGATCTCTTCAAAATGAAAATTTAATAATCTAATTTGAATTTCAAAAGGGAAATATTTTCTCGATCAAAATTAAAATTAGAATTTTTTAATTCTTATAACATTATTCTTTGGAGGTTTATCTTGTGTCCTTTACGATACTATATTTTATCAAAAAAAAATAATTTTAAGCTATTTTTGCTACTCTGTTTTTTTTTTTTTTTTTTTTATTGATTCATTTGAAATGTCATTGTTAAAATTAAATTTGTGTTATTTGAAAATGGATTTTTATTTTTATGTATTTTATTTTTTAAAAGCAATCAAAGATATTTCGAATTATAATTTATAATTCTCTGATTTTCAATTTAGTTTTTTCTTAAAAAAATTCTAGATTAAAATAATTTATTGTATTTTTTTATCATCCATTCTCTGATTTTATTATTATCATGTGATTATTTGAAATTTTTAAGTTTTTAAATAAAATTATGCGAAAATAATTCTTATCATAGTATTTCCGTTGTTTCAAAAAAAGCTTCAGCCAACTTTACCTAATAAACATAGCTAAAATAGAAATAAAAATTTCATTTCTCAAATATTGAGTTCAATAATAATTTTTATCTAAATTCCAAATAATCTTTAGATAATGAACATATTCATGATTAAAATTTTAATAAAATTTCAAATAATTGATTTTCTTTCATAAATATTGGTTAAAAATCATGAAAAATTACTCGAAAGCAAAAGTAATTGTTTTCTACTCTTTTTCTTTTTTTCTTTCTTTTTTTGTAAATATAGTAGCATTATGAAAAAATTACAAATCGAAGCGGATTTTATTATTTCAAAATTATTAAAAGTTAAAAATTTGATTCACGTTTATAAATTAATAAAAAAAATATATTCAAAATAGTTTCGAAAAAATTTCCATAAAATCAAAAAGTTACCTTTAGATACACCTATTAAAAATTTTCAATCCTTTTGCTAAGCTTTAGTCGTAACTCAGAACCCAACTCAATATTTAAAAAGCAATTTTAGTACTTTTTGAAATTAAATAAAAGCTTTTTTAATATCTTTCTTTTTTGATGACAAAAAAAAATATTGACTAAAAAGAGTATCGAATCTAATAAATTAAAAATAAAATCTGTAATAGAGTACTGTGACTTATAGTCTTATTTTATGACTAATGCACATTTTCAAAATCTGAAAAGTAAAGATTCAAATGATTGAATTTTTTTTTAAACTTACGAAGCAAATATTCTTTAGTAAGTTGTGTCAAAGAACTAAAAGTTATAAATTTATATGGTCGTATTGAAGGACTGAAATTATTGCTTTGAATCACAACTGCGAAAAATCGAAATAAAGTTTCAAATTATGAAATTCAAACCTCCAAAGATTTAAGTCTATTGTCTCTTTAAAATATTACTATATCTATTTACAAAATTTTAACGGAAAGTCTAAAATGATTTTTCTAGAAGATTTGAGTTGAATTTGTTATGAATCAAAAATCTAATTTGAATATTCTAATTTCTTCACATAGTTTAATACGATTTTTTTAATGAAATTATAAAAAAGTATTTTAAGTCATTTACAAGATTATTTTATCTTTCATTAAGCTTGAGTTTTTAAAAGAAAAATTTCGCTTTGATAATGTGTAAAATTAATAAAAAAAAATTACAAAAATATGTGCTCGTTTCAATTTCTTTTCAATAAATTGATAAAAGCAAAATCTAAATTTGATTATAAAGAAGAAACCAATGAACAGAAAAAACATTAAAATCCTATTTCTGATTATGTTCGATAATAAACCTTTATTTAATGAATAAATATTTTCCAATTAACTGATTTAATTAAATCATAAAAATTAGTTTGCTTGTTTTCAGTAAAAAAGTTTTGATTCATGAAATTTTCGACAAAAAATCAAAATGGTTAAAAAATTTTATTAAGATAAGAATGTTCATTATTATTATCCATTGAAACCTTTTAATTAAAAATTGTATTCGAAACCTAAACAAGTAAGATTCTTTTAACAAAAGAAAAAAAAACTATATTGTAAGAACACGATCAAATATTTGTACCGAAAAACTTTTTTTATGAGATATTTTTTGTTTAAACCTTTCAATAGGATTTATATTTGTGATTTATTATTATTAATAATTCGTTTCATTAATATTCAGAGTATTTAGATAAAATTATTTGTAATTTAAAATCGTTCTTCTACTTTTAAAAAGAAAGAAATATTTGAAACAATTAGCAGGAAATGTTCAATCGCTTATTTAGTTCTCCTTAAAATTTTTTTTTAAATTGTTATTTTTTTATTTTTTTAATGCGTTTAAAAAATTCAACTAATAAATTTTTATGCCTCTCGGTTTAAAATGTTTAGGTTTCGTCGTGGTTTTAAGAAAGCTTTATTTTGCGAATATTGTAAAGAGGAGAACGGAAATAATCAACAAAAGCATTATCAAGGAACTTTTCGAATGAGTTATTTAAAACAATGGCCTAGTTCTAGTGAGCCACAAAGATCAAGTGAAATTTTAAGTCAAAAGTAAGTTTTTGTATTTTTATGGCTCTGATTGGTCTACTTTTCGGCATAACAACTAATAATTTATGTATTCAAATTCATATGATCTATTTAGATATAAAAGTAAGTCGAAACCTAATCCTCAGCTGTTCGCTAGCAGTTTAAAGAGTGAAAAACGCAAATTTTCCAATTTCAGCCAAGAAATCACGGTTTATCCGAATAATCATTTGCCGTCACATTTAAGCACAAACAGTGAAATGAATAATAATGAAAGTTGTTCTCTTTTGAACATAGAATTAGAAGCGAATAAAAGCGTTACGAATTTAGATCAATCAATATTAAATGCAAATAAATCACAAATCAAAATTCGCATAATTTCATCTAAGGATCGTACAGATGAATCAGTGAGTAATAACACTATTATACGAACAAAAGAATTAAGACTAGATAAAATTGATGATAATTTTGATGATTCAATTAATAATAAACCAATTAATATAAAAACTAAAGAAGCCAACAAGACGAAATTATCAGACAATATATCTGACGACACTGGTACTATAACTAATAAGTCAAATACAGATTCTAATAAAAATGATAGGTCTGATAACATTAAAAGAAAGTATAAAAATTGGCAATTTAAACAAAAAAAATTTGCTGCTGAAACGGAGCAACTTAGTAAGTCGTTTTCTAAATCCCATTCATC
>BLXL01010083.1:0-26114 GCA_023170135.1 Acarapis woodi
TATTTTTATTGTCCTTAATTCGTTTAGCTTTTCAAATTGATTTTCGCCTTCTTTTTTTTTTTGATATGCGAATAACACACATTTGTTACAAGAATAGGTTTTTAAACTGTCACAGAAGTATTTCGGAAAAAATGATATTTGAATATAAAAAATAAGTTTATATTTTCTTTAGATTTTTAAAGAGTGAGTGCTATCGAGAATTCTTGCTTAAAATTTCTAAAAGTTATCTCTAGCATACTTGCCTTTTTTATCTACATATATAAAAGATAAATGAATGATTATCTGGTGTTGCCTCTTGTTGCTAATGTGAAAAACATCTTTGTTGGCTAGGCTAACCATTTTTAGTTTAGTAAACTCAAGCTTTAATAAAAAGAATGATTAATGGATTGTGATTATTGATTGATACAATGAGCGGTACAATTGGTTTTTTGCTCAAGTCGTTACACATTCGTTACCTCTTAAGTAATCTTCATTCAATAAATTATGTTTATTTAATATAATAACTGACTTGAAAATAAAAAAAGATATATATTTTGTAAAAAACATAAAAAACGAAGACACCTAAATATTTTTTCGATTAATAGTGATTGACTTTTCTTTTAAGAAAAGAAAAGAATTATATTCCTAAAACATGTTAATAATAAATAAATCAATTGATTGATTGTTAATTTAAGTAGTTCTGAATTGATTATTTATTGTATAATTTACTTTGGATGGAAATTTTAGGTGCGTGTGTGCTGCGAATAATTAGCTTCGTTTTGGACAAAATCTTAAATAATTTGGATTAAAAACTTGAAACATTAACATTTTTTTTACATGATAATTTTATATAAATTTTATTTGATTTTTGATTCATTTGTGTTAAAAAATAATTTTTAGTGTGTGCATATTAAAACCATTAAATATAATTAGAATACAAAAAATGTCTATGAATCAAAATGCATAAGCTTTTTATCTTATTATATTCTAATCTAAATTCACACAAGTTTTGGATGCTCATTTTAAAATTTACCCGTGATTTATGCCATTAGATATAAAATTTAAACTTTATGATAGTTATCAATAATGAAATTTTTATGAGTGAAGCCGAAAATGAGCACCAAAAATTTTTTTTTTTCCAAAATTTGTAAGCCTCTTTTTCAAAATCTGTGCGTGTTTGATTTCTAAAAAAATAATTTAAATTTTTTGAACGTGTTCTTTTTACAACACCTCATGAAACGTGTTTGCAACACATCTAAGATTAATTTTTCTCCCAAATTAAAAATTTTTAATTTCTGTTTTGAAAATATAGGAACACGTTTTTAGAGGCATTTCGAAAGCCTTTAAATATCAAAAAAAATTTATTTAAAAAAGAATTAGAAAATATTGGAGATATCCAACTACAACGTGCTAAGAATTTTTTCTTGATGATCAACATTTAGTATCTTTATGGTGTTATAATTATAAAAACTCATTAGCAGCCACATTGTATGTGAGATTAGTTTAATCAATTATTTCAAAAATACTAGGTGATGAAGTATGAAAAAATTTTATTTTAGATGATGAACAATTATCTGGCTTTGTAAAATATTTAAAATTTTAGTCCTAATTATATTATGCATTACTATAATAAAATATTCAATTTTTACTATAAACAGCTGTTTTGTCTAGATTAAGGTACATGTACAAAATTTTCTGATTTAATGGTAAAATTTTGCATCAATTTTTTAAATTTTTTAGTTTTCTAAACTAATTAAATTCAAGGAAAAATCAGATCATTTTGCGAATCGAGCTAAACGAATTAAGGACAATAAAAATATCAAAAGAAATAAACGTAAAAAAGATGAATGAAACTGGTCGAAACGTTGATGGATGTGATGAATAAAGACTTTGATTAAAGTGCGACAAAGACGAATTGAATTCAGTTTTGCCGCTTTTGATAATGGACGTTATTAAGTATGATAGCACCAATATATATAGTTCAATATCCCATTTCAGCATGGACAAGACAGAACTAAAATTTGTGTTTGAATTGCTCACTGGATACAATAAGTGTGCGTCAAAAGATTTATAGGCAAAGAAATTTTTTTCGTCTCATCTAAATGTTAATTTGCAGTCACCGCTTGTCGTTGATTAGTAATTTCTATTTTCACATTACTCCCTTACTTCCGATGAATAATAAGTAAAAAAGCTTATTTTGAGATAATGATAAAAAGCGTTTCTTTTTTTTTTTTATACTTTTTATAGTGAACATTTCTTTATTTTTGAAAATTTAAAATCTCTTTTGCTCTTATTTAACTGCTTTTTTACTCAGTCTTTTTTCTTAGTTTTTATGGGGATTAGTTGATAATCAAGCTTGATGTAAACATCATCAAGCAATTACACTTGTCTTCTATCAATTAGGTAAATTATCTTTTTGAGTTGGAAAGTCTAAAGTTTTTTGACATTTTGAGAATTGTTAAAAATAGAAAATAAAAATTTATTTCAAATTTTTACTAAAAATATAATATAATAATATAATATAATAATATAATATTGAATTTATAGTTTGAATATTGTGTAATATTTATAATTTTTTCAATGGATAAAAGCGAGTAGATTTTCTCTATCTTTAATTAATTGATAAAAATTTATACACGGACTATACATTAATTATTAATAAAGAGAGATTTTTTTAGCTCAATAAAAAAATAAGATAGAGAAGCAAAGGAAAATTTATTGAAAATTAAAAGTATTGAAGAGTATTAAATTCATATTATGATGTATACGTATATGATATGTATACTTATCTTAATTTTTATTTTGTGCTCTAATACTTACTTTTAAAATTTTATTATATCTAAACTAATTAAAAATTAATTTATATCGCTTCTATAATTATGAACCGTAATTCATTTAATCATCTTCTAATTAAGCATTTTTTATTTCAAATTTTTAAAATTTTCTATGATTCAAATAGGTTCGTGAGCTAATAAAATCAGTTTTTTTTTTTTTTGCATTTATATTTTCTGTGCCATTATTTAAGCTTCTCTACTTACCGTACTAATAATTAAAAAGTATATTGAACTGTTTTGCGAGAATGGATCAAGTTCTAATGCATAGCGTGTCCGGTAAATACATTGATAAACATACTAGTGGTCATCATTCTACAATCTGAATCGTTGGATCCGCAATGGTCAGATTTCTCTATTCTTTTGGAATCATTTTTTTTTATTTGTTTTTCTTTGTTACAAAAATTAAATGCATTAACCCTCAATTTTTCGAAAAAATATTATTTTGGTTTATATACATACTAAAAAATATATTTCCTTTTGTTTGAGCTATCACTTCCGGCATACGTAACATACTACGCATGATTTATGAGTAAAAAAATAGTGAGCTTGTTTTTTTCGCAATCTTTTTACATGAACGCCAAAAATTTTGTCCTTTTTTTTAAAATTTTGATCTACACTATCACACATATAAAGTTGAACTAATAAATTTCGAACTATTGATATTATATTTGTTTAATAGCCTAACATTGATTTCATAAGAAGTAACATAAATGATTTTTTATCACAATATATAAAAGATCATAGCCAATGGTCTAAACTTGGGATGGTATAATTTACAATTAACCATTAGATTGAAAATCATGTATACATAATAAAATTTGAAACAAAATACCATTGAAATTTAAAATTTAATTAAAACATCTAAAATCAGGTTCGAATTTGATTTCTATTTTTATGCGGTCGCTTCATTTGGCGATAAAAATTGTATTTGCAATTCAACTTCCTAACAATATATAGTATATTATTAGCATAGATTTTTCTATAGAACAATAATATTTTATTTATTTCAAATGTCCAATATTTGAAATACAAATTCTAAATATTTTATTGTTTAATTTGTCATTAAGATTCAATATGAAATAAGATTTGATTTTATAATTTCACACAAAAAAATCTGAAATTTAATTCATAACTCTGTGAAGACATTTATGAAGAAATGTGAAAATAATTGTTAATAAATTTAATTATTATTTTTTTTTGTGAATCGGAGGAATCACTGCATTCTTTGATTTTTTTTTCGAAATAATTATGATTGCCATTCACTGATTTGATTTCCATATTTAAGAATAATGCTTCTGCTGACAAAAATATTATAATTTATTTGATATTAATTATTGAAATAATAAACAAGAATTATATTTTTAAGAGATATAAAGTTTGTGTAATGAAAAAATATACCTTAACATATGACATTTATTGCGCCATAGAGTATTTTCACATTCTCTTTTTTCTCTTATTCCTAGATTTTATTGTTCAAAATCATAATTTTTATTTATTCAACTTTTATTTTTTCGAATTCATATAATTAAAAATTGTTTTTTGAATTCCATTCAAAATTAATTAATTGATAACACATTATTATACATTGGAATCTCATAATAGAATTTCACAAGAGATAGTCAAACTAATCAAAAACAAAATTTTTTAATTTATTTGTTAGAATAAATTTCGAATTATTTTACATTCTTTGAATTTTAAGTCGTTAAAAAAGAAATCTAAACGCTAATTGAAAATAAAATAGTGCGAATTCTTGTCATAATCGATTGTAAAAATTTAATCTTTATCTTAATATGATGCTTTCATTATGATCTATATACGTACCAATTGAATCACCTTTAATTTATTGTGATTTTTTATTACACTCAAACATACAATACATTAAAACAAGTAATTTTATGAATACCAATTCTAAGATAGTCAATTTTTAAATTGATCGTCGGCTGTTGAATCATTTAAGTTGTTTCATTCATTCGAAAATTTGTAAATACTTTTTCATCTAAACATGTCAAAATAATCTATGTCAAAAGAAGATTGTGTTTTGTAATTAATTGATTTTCGTTAATTAAATCATTACTAAAATCATTAAAAGAATTTGAATATTTACATATCTAACTAGATGAATTCTGTGTAGTGTTCGAATAAAATTGTTAGAGCCTATATGCTTAAGTTATTATAAGTATATTTTAATTTCATTTACATAGTTTGTCTTGCCTGAAATTATATACGTTTATTTGGCCTATACACCTCAAATTTTAGTGATTTCAAAATTAAAACATGCTTTAGTGATTTTATAGTTGATCAAATCATCACTATCAATTATCTATAATCGACTATGATTATTAACACGCTGATTGTGTAAAAATGGGTGCTTTCGACCATATTCACACACAAATAATTTTTTACTACTTTCCGATAAGTTATTCTGACCAAAATTTGTTTTCAACATACTACTTGTTTAATCTATATTTCCAAGATGTTCGTAAAAATTGAATCTTTAGTTTTTCTCTTGGAGAAAAATTTTATTTACAACATACATTTTTAGGTTAAAAATTTGTAATATTAACGTTTACATTTTTTTAGATTATTAAATAATGAAAATAGAAAAATGGAAAATTTATAATCTTTGGTCCTAAGGGGTATGTCTGCAATTTTCGATACATTATAAATTAATTCCTAAATAGATAAATTTATCATAAAATTTCTGCGTTTTTTTTTTCGAATAATAAAATTGATCTATTCAGATACTATCAGTCATATATATTATTTTAGAAAAAGCATGATTCAAGACAGCAAGTTCAATTTTTTCGATAAAGCACCTTAATTATTTGTTTGAATTTTCAATAATTTTTTTTCAGCTTAATTCACAAATAAAGCTTAAATAAAATTTACTTGTTAAATTGAATAAATAGACTTAGTCATCATTAATTGTATGTTCTATGTTTACCTTTTAATTACTAATTTATAGATTTTTTTTATCCAGTAAATTAAAGTTGTACAATTATGTGATAGCTAATAAAGCAGAATGATCAAAAGTGTAAAATTTCTGCTTCTGAATTTAACTTTTTTTCAACAAAAAAAGTTAATTGATCAAGAATTTATTTGCTTACTATTAGTTCTTTTGCTAATTAATGAAAATTTATTTTCGATTTTTCATTATTGTCATTCAAATTCATCTATTTTGTTTTTTTATTATTTAAATGAATTCGTTTTTGAGCTCACAAATATCAAACGTCCAGGTCTTTTTTGCTTCTTATTAAAATGATGGTCAAGCTTTAAAAGTTTACGAGTACACCAGGCACCTTGCTGGCTTTTCTGTTAAATGACTGATCACTCTAAATCAATGCTGGAATTCGAATATAAGTTAAGTTATCTCTACTTTCACGGTATGGATCAAGCACCTTCAACACGAATTTAAGCTCCTTATAAGAGGAAATGTTTGTGAATCACGTTTTTCCTATAAAAAATCTTTGCATCGCATTCATCTTCAGGGGGCAATGAATAGATACATTTATTAAATTATTATTTATTAAACACGTTTCCATTTCGTTTAAGTTAATGAAAACTTATAAATCAGTGACTTGACTGAAAATAGATAAACTAAAGGAATGCGTTAGGTTTGAATTTCAAAGTATTAAATAAAACATGTATTATTAAAGGCAAACTTTTACATAGGCTATTTTTTTTCGATCAAATTTTTTTATATTTTAATTCACTTAATTATCGAAATGAGATAAAAAAAATGTCAAATAGATGCCCATTCGACTGTTTGCTATTATATTAGTCATTAAAAAGATAAAAAATTAACAATAAGTTATTTTGTTGGCCGAAAATTGAGTTCAAGAACGATAAGAAATATACTAAAACATTATAACCAAAAAGGTAAAGTCAAATACACTGTAAATTCTAGTTTTCAATAGTTTGAGATTTCCTAGCCAACACTTAATAGAAGAAAAGATATTAATATCAACTTAACATCAATTAATAACCGAAAAGTGACTTTACAAGAATATTTCAGAAAAATTCGCTCCAAGAAAGTAAGTTATTATTGAAAATCAAGTATTGGAAGAAAATAAGCAATCTAAATTAAAATGAACACCAAAAAAAGGTGTTAAATTAATGTTTGAAAACGATTGCAACAATGAAACAGAATAAAATAAACTTGAATCACAACAGATAATCAAGCCGAGAGAGAAATTTCTTGAAAAATATTTAGTATGTCGAGTTATCTCAATAGAACTTTGAATTTTTATTTGTGTAATGGTATAATAAAAACTAAAATACTAAAAGAAAAGTATTTGTAGATCAGTTAAATTTATTGATACTTCGGGTGATAGAAAATTTTATTTTAGCAGGAAATCGCCACATGTCATTATGCACAAATTGTAAAAGAGAATTTCGAAAAACAAAATATTGGCGTATTTATAAGAAAAAGAATAACACATATTCCGATAAATTTCGTAGTCTTTATATATTCAACAAAAATGGACCCTTATTTTTGAAAAATAAGCCATAATTTCAAAGCACACTCGTCAAATAAATATATCGTTTCTCGAAAATAGATAAATACTGTTTTTGGTCATTTCTGAATTTTAATCAGTAATACTCTTGTCATTTGATAAACTTTTTTTTGAATAAATCAAACATTTTGATTACAATTCAATTTCAAAATTTGTGACTTAAACCTGACGCAGCTTTGATTATTGTAAAAGTAATAAAAATATATGCATTCGATTATCTTTTATGACAGTGATGACTAGCGCTAGTATGAGGCCTATTTTTAGAATGGCCTTTTACGTAGCATTTACGATATCAATACTGTCATATTTATTATTGTACGTTTATGATTAATTAGAGTGACACTAGGTTCGCCTGAACTTTTCCCTGGCGATTCAGTTAGCCTCAAGCTCATGACAAAAATAATTCTGGGATGGCGAACTCGATACAAACATTATTTGCACATTATAATGTTTACATCAAATAAGCTCACTTTAAAAAACTCAAAATTCACTTTTAGATTTAAAACTGGCTGTTTCAAATAAACTGATAGGCGTCCTATTACTTTCGAAAATTAGCGTCTTTTTGAGCTCTTAAATAATTTGAAATTTTTTTTTCACATGATATCAATAATAATATACATTTTTTTTATTACAAGAGTTTGGTATATTGGATACAAATCATATTTGCAAATTTCAAATATTGAATATTAATAAAATTTCATTAGTTTTTAATTTCGTGGCAATATCAACTTATTTTAATAATGTAAAATTTTTTAAAAAATTTCATTTTATTTTATTTTAAAGATTGTATCTGGTTTATTTCTTTCCGCAAAACAAAATCTGTCAACTAATTGAAATGAAAGTAGAAAGATTTTTTAGGATAGCATTACAATTTTTTTATTTGGAATAATATATTTTAAGATAATCGATAATCAGTTGCTTTCACTCTAAAATAATTATTCTTATGGAATAGTTTCTAAATAAATTTTTTTTCCAAACAAGTCTGTTTGATAAACATAACAAACATAAAATTACTTTTATTCATCTGCAAAAAAATTATTTCTAATTTAAAGGTATGCAAGATAAATAATTGAATTTGAATTGAATCTATAGTAACAAAATGAGTGATATACCTCCTCATTAAATATCTGATTTTTCATATCTTATTGTTGTTATATTTTTTCCTAGTAAAAGAGTTTATGAATAATGAATTAAAAACAAATTTTACTGATCAGATAAGGTCTAAAAGTGAATCATGCTTTAGACGTTTAGATTTTACTAATAAAACTCAAAAATATATAGCAATCAGCAAATTAATTTTTCAATATATTGAATCACATATTTCGAGAGAAATCATGATATACAAATAAAAACAATGACAATATGATTTAACATTTTTTTTTTGCTTTTATTTACATTCATCAAAGTAGCTCGTACTCCAATATGTAAATTTTTAGTTTGCAAAAAAAAATTAAAATAACTTAAAACGTTCACTTCAAATTGTAATGCAGACAAAAAAAAAATACTAAATACTTTAATCTGCATTCAGACATTTTTCGTTTTAAAACATATTGATGTGAATTCGACTTATAAAGTTTTGTTTCAGTAAATATGAAAGCTAATCACACAATTATATTAATATTATGGTTTATAATTAGTTTTATTTATATTTATATTTAAACAAGTCGTTTTTTCACTTCTCATTTAATTTTTGTTTAATTGATTAATACATGGTCATAATTTTCGCGTTTATACTTATAGTCCACGTTACCATAATTCAAATTCAATTATTTAGATGTTTAACACTCTTGAGTTTATTTTGTGCCAGCTCACTCTTCCTTTTTTTTAAATATCACAATCATAATTCAAAAGATGCATTAAAATTATGATTATCTCATTTATAAATTTTACTAATTTACGTGATGATTTATTAGCTCAAAGTAGCAAATTTTGTTGAATATTGATCTTTGTTAATGAATAATATCTCATTTAAATAAATTTATTAAAAAAAAATTTACTGTTTGTATTTGAAATTACTAATCTTTCTTGTATTATAAATAATTTTCAAGAAAGAGAAAATTATAAATTCTTATTCGAAAGTCCTAATAAATGAAAATAAAATTTTAACCGTATTTTTTAAGAAATCTATTATTCATCAGAAATACTTTGTAAGCATAATTTTTTTTCATTAAAATCAGACACTTAACTTACTATAGCATTAGTGATAACAATGTGTCTACTCAATTTTTTTTTATTTAAAAATTTATCCATTTTGGCATCTTCATAAATACCTGTGAAAATACATCGTAATAATATGCTATTTTTTTAGTAACATTCAAGATGAAAAAAAACAAAAATTTTATTCAATAAAAGCTTTAAGTGGGAAAAATGCGATAAATTGTACATTGAAAATCTATTTAATGATATAAACAAAATTTTTTTGACAGTAGATTGTTGAATCGCTAATCGGGAAAATGTTTGCACTACTTAAATATTTTTACTGGTTTAGTCATCGTTTTTCCAACATAATTATTTTTTACCATTTTTTCATTTTATTTTACAGCAAAATTTTCTATCAAATGATTCCATAAATAGTGGCTCCCCTGATATAAGTATGTCAGTTTAACTGACACATCGGACTTGTTTTAATTGTATTTATTTTAAAAATCAAAATGTTGAATTTCAGATGTCGTTTGTAGAAATTTCAATCATACTTATTCTCGAATTAGCAGATTTGTACCTAAAATAAATAACAAAATCCATAAGCAATTGTCTTGTTTTCTTAAAAATTATCTAAAGAAAAATAATTTTTATTTCGAAAATTATTTACTTTTCTGGTGAATATTATTTTAGTAATTCAAACCTAAAATATAGCTGATTAATATTTGATACTTAAAAGAGTAATATATAATTCATTTTTTAAGTTATTTCCGTCGCTCCAAAGGTGGAATTTGCACTAAAACAGATAAAATTTTATATCAGTTGTTACCTTTAGTGCTAACAAAGAAGTGGGTAGTTTTGTGAAACTTAATATTATAAAATAAGGTTAATCACATGAAATCGATAGAATTTTTTTGTGATATTTCAACTATTGAATTCATACCAACTTCATTCAGGTGTTTTGAATTTTTCAAATTTTTTTATCAAAAATAAAAAAAATTTTTTTAAAAAAAAATGATTGAACAATTAATGAAAAAATTAAAAACTTTTCAAAGTTTTCCAAAGATAGTGAAAAAAAATATTTATTATTATTTATTATATATAAACAAAATTTTAATTAGTTTATATATAGGTAGTTAATTTTTTTGTAAATGAAGCGGTAGAAATGAAGAAAAATTCTCATCTTTCTCGATTTCAATTTCTGATGGTTTATTTAAAGTTGAAATAAGATTCTGATTTTCTTAACGAAAACTATGAATTTGTTTAAATCAAATAAACAAAGAAATTGCTATCAATAATTTTCAATTCGTCACCAGATTTTTTGATCATGAAAATTATTATTTATTTAAATTTATTTTCTATCCGATTGACGTAAAATTTTGAATATTGATTATTAAATTATATATAATCAAATAATAATCAAAAAGTAAGTTCTTTAATAAGAAAGTTAGTAGAACATTGATTAAAATTACAAAATTCGAAGAAGATTGTGTGCGAATTTCTAAAATGTCGATTACTGTTTTTATTGAAGCAAATAATATTTCAAAATTTTTGAACTTTGAAATGTCGCTCAACTAAATCTGTTGAAGGTGTTAAAATGTTTCCGATTCTCATAATGAAAAAAATAAATGATCTTGGTCGACTTTTGATACTTTAAATATAAAATGTATCAAAATAAAGAATGGTAATCAAATCGATTTACCGACGATTGAACAAATCATAGTTTCTGAGGCATTGCTCGAAAATTGAAAACATTCAATAAGCCATTGAAAGTATGAAAAAAATACCATCATTAATTATTTATTATAAATCAAATAGTAAAATAAGCTTTTGAGCATATCAAGCACCTGAATAAGAATCAATTGGACCCAATGAATTTGATTGTTAATAATCTCGAAAAAATGTTACAATAGGCCCATTATAAAAAATTATTTAGTGTATTATCTTAAAATCAATAAAATTATGATTTGTTATTGATCAACATTCTTCAAAAAAATTCATATTTTATTCGTCAATGATGATGAATTCTTAAAGCATTTTTTAAATTATGAATGACATAAATAATCTTGAATGGGAAAAAAAAAGCATTCTTAAACGATCATAAATAAAACGATAATTTAAAATATGTCATTTTCTCATGACTGATTTGTAATTTTCATTTTAAAATAGAAAAGTTATTGCAAATTACTGTTAGACTTAACATTTGATAATTTTTTCGAATGGGCTAATTTTAGTGAGCATATATTTTGAAATTTAAAATAATTTCAAAATTTTTAAAATGCAATGCACATAGATTTTTTTATAGGCATTACTATGATTTTTTTTTCAATTCTTTCAATATGTTTTAATATACATATTGTATCAATATGTAAAGTAAAAAAAAATTTATAAATTGATCAGATTGCATTTTAGTTCCGCTTAGCGATTAATTAAACCTAAATTATTCTTTAATCTTCTTTTTTTTGACACAATTAATGTAGCGAAATTTCCTAATGCGACAATGAATTTTTTTCTTATACCATCTCATATCAAGCAAAATATTATATCATTTATTTCAATTTTTAAGAATGCTCTTTAATTAAGATTTTCGCATAAAAATTTTTATTTAAAGAGCGATTTGTATCAATTTTTTTATTGAATGTCTGTATTTTTTTTTTTACGAACAAACAATCTAAACAAAAATTAAATTAACCGATCTTAAATTTTGTGATTTTCAATGATTTGTATATTGACCTTTTTTCTTGCTCAAAGTTCTTTCACCCTTCTTCTTGAAATATTGTTTCTCCATTTTTTTTAGCAGTTTGGATCAATTGGAAACTAAACATATAATCTTTTTATAAATTATTTCGAAAAAATTTGTTTGATCATTCAATTAATAATTTGACCAGATAAATCAATTCGAATTTGAGTTTAAATTATTAAACCGAAATTATTAAGCATGCAGAAATTAACATAAAAATATAAAAAATTGATTTGTTAATTTAAGTTAATTGATTTTTGATAATTGATTGCTGCATGAACCAATGCACATGTGTTTGTAAATATTATTCATTCAATTGTTATAAATGGCATTTCCGAATGAATTATGGTTGAGTTCATGATCGAAAATTTCATGTTTGCGAGTTTGAAAATAGCTAAATTTTCATATTAATCATAAATTACCAACTATAAAGATTTCGTGTAAGAGCTTCCTAAGTATATACTTGCTAAAAAAATTTAGTACTAAAAAAATATCTTTTTTAAACAAAACACAGAAATAAGCATGAATCTGATTTCTGACTACTTTTGCTGCATAATTTAATTAAAAAATGTCATCGTCGATGTTATTTCTGAATTAAAAAGCTCTCGGTAAATCAGGCGAAAAATTGAAACCACTTTTTATTTGATTAATTCGATTAAATTAGAGAGAAATTTCATAAGAAAAATAAATTGATTTGATTTTTTCTATTATAAAATATCGAAAAACAAAACAAAAAAAAAAATACTTAATTTAAATTTGAAAAATGAAACGATGTGCAAATATGTTTTATTTTTTACAATTAATTGTATCTCATTTTTTTTTATCAGTTATTAATTTATTAGTTTTATGCATTTATTTCGTGAATTTTTTTCAATAAATGATTTCCGATAAATTATTTTACAGTTCATATGCTGATAAGTACTTTTCAAAGGAAAAAATTATTCGTGAATTTTTCAGCTTACTTTCTTTTTAAATGAAATCAATGTGAAAAACGGAGTGCAAATTTTGAACATTGATGATAAAAGTCATCTAATGGGTACGGTGGTGCAGAAAATATAGAAAATCGTAATAGAGCGAAAAAAAAATAATTATTTTAAATATTAGACAACACATATTAATTTTCTTTATTTGTAATTTGTGTGTTTTCATCGAACTAAATTCTATGATTTTTTAAAAAAAAAAATTTCTGCATTCATTTTGTTGATTTTTTCAGTTTTAAAATATTGTTATACATTTCTTTAAAATATTAAGATTTTTGTATTATTAAAATTCAAGAGATAGACGATTTGACAAGCATTTTAGTTTGCAAGTGGCTAAACAAAAGAAAAGTTTCGAAAGAATTTTTTTTTTTAAGAGATTGTTTGGTTTAATAATTTGTCTAAATTTTCTAAATGATATAAAGATAAAGCCCTATATGTACCTGATTATTGTCAGTTGCACAATTTCATCATTAATTTACAATAATCTTTTTTTTCAAATTTTCTTTTGTGCTTTATTATAATAACTTCAAAGCTAACAAACTTTTTTAGGCTGCTCAAATATTTTGTCACTTTGCAAACAAAAAAGTCTGTTTTTTTTTTTTTTTTTCTTTTTTGCTTAGTAATACTTTTTTCTTTTCTTTTCACTATTGTATTTTTGATTATTTCTATTTTCATAATTTTATTGACGTGCATTTAGGCTTACCTGTCCACTTTAAGATCTCTTAAAATGTCGAGAAATTCTTGTTCACAATCATCTGACTGACATTTTTAGATTACAAAACCACAAATATTTAACAAGAAAGCTGAATCAGCTCTTTTTCAAATTCTTCAACCACTATAGAATTAAAAATAGAAAAGTTTGCTTTTCAATAAGCCTTGTAAATAATTGATAGCTGAATACAAGTAAATCATTAAACGATTCCAATAATTTCGGACATTTATTAACTAATTGCTACTTTTTTCGATTTTCTGCCATGGGTTCATTTGGGACAAAATGTAAATTGGAACAAAAAGTAATGTTCTCACTTATGTTGCTTTCGCATTACGGTCTCATTGTTCAACTCTTTTTGCTTTTTAATAAGAAAAATACAACAAAAATAAGGAAGTGTCTTTTTGACGCTTCATAGTTTTTCTTTGATATTATTAAATATACTTGATTAACTTTTTACACGATTTAATATATAATCGACCTGTTTAACCATTGACCGTCAGAATTCGTGATAAGTATAATATTTATATTGTCGATCTTTATGTATATATATAAAATCTTCAGATTGTCAAAATATTCGCTTATAGTGCTTATAGAATTAATTTGAATAAGGAAAGGAGAAACGAAAAATAAAAAAATTCGGGAAACCACCGCGTTTTTCGAGTGAGTTATTTTCTTTATGATCTTTAATGTATTTTACAGTGTCAGTCTATCTACTTATTTTATAATGATGACTGAGTTTTGAACATTGTTCGAAATTTGCACAATGTACATTTCAAAAAATCAAAATGAACAATAGATGAACTACAGATTGTTGTAAAAGAGATTAGAGTTTTGACTTGCACATATATGTAACCCTTTCTTTTTATTTTTTACGAAATTATGATTCATTGATAATAAGACTTGTCTGTTGCTCAATAAGAAAGGCATATATATATTTATATGAAATGTGTTATAACTACAATATTCAAATTGATTTGACACACTACACAATTTTGAATACTAAAAAATAAATTTAAAATTCACAAAATATTTTACATATGTAATAATATATTCTCAACATTGTGCATAATTTCACATTTTTATAAAATCTTTTCAATAATTTATTATTTTACTTTTCGAATACATAATTTTTCAGTTTTCTTTCTTCCATTATTTGATGCGAAAATTATTTGAATTTTAAAAATTTTTAAGAAAATTTACTTTTTCAATATAATTGAAATTTATATATTTTTTTATTATTAATTTTATAAATAGTTTGCGTATTAATCTATTCAAAGCGAATTCTTTGAATCATAATAAACTTGATTTTTTTTTGATACGAGTAAAAGAATAAGTCCTTACTAATATTTATTGTCCGTCACCTAAATAATGTAATCATTGGATTTACATTTTGAAATCTAATCACTGAATTATTAATTCAAGTTTTTAAAATCTGTCTAAAATAAAGAGTCAAATTATTAATGGGCATAAAGTAATTTTATACTATTTATTAGAATTTACGATATAAAAGATTATACATTGTGGTTTCGTAAAATTGAGGCTTTCGATAACAATATCTATTTATTTTATAAAAATATATTTAGTAGTCTGTTTTTGAAGCAATGCAACCTTTATAATTTAACTAAAAAAAGTAGTCAATGAATAACGATGCAAAAAATAAAAGAATTATTGGGTCACCGAATTTCTAGATATTTTTTAATTGATTTTTTATTTGCTTCAGAAAAAATTTATATATACGATTTTTGCCGCCTAAAAATATAAATTTCACAGTTCGATATGAAATTTTTCTATCGTTGGTTGTATATTAATTATTACCAATTCAAGAATTCCTCAATTGGTTCTAATGAACAGTTTTCTAAGTATTTTCAAAATTCCAACAATCTTAAAGTCGTTTTGACACTATGTCACAAATTTTTTTATGTTGTTAAGATGCAATTCATTAGTAATTTTTATTGTCATTTTCATACGTATAAATTTAAAAGACGACATAATTAAAATTGTATAACAACAAAAAAATTGATTTTCTATCAATTTTAATGATAAAAAAATTTACGTAGACCCAATTATCGCTTCGGTTGCATTTTAAAAGCTCAATAAAATTTTTTTGCCTAAATACTTGAAAAAATAATGCTCAATATAGAAACCCAAAAAAAGTTCAATAACTCTTTTAAAGTTTCGGTTGATAGATCAATTCGAATTTTTTACTGAGAAATAATATTTTAAAATTTTGAACATAAAAAATGGAAATTGTTCAGATATCTATTATGAGCTTTTGGAAAATTTAAATTTTAAAAAAATTTATTTTATATACCGTCTTTAGTATAAAGTTGAAACGAAAAATGTATGGCAGTTATGAACTGTTTTTGCATACCTTAATTTTTAGGTATTCATGTAAACAATGTGAGTTATGTGAGTATTAAAAGACTGTTTGGGGGCCAATTTTGTTTGTAAAATTTATCATTGACTACTAAAAATAAACAAATGATATCAAAAATAAGTATCATAGAATGACAATGATCGTAAATGTGCTTGAATCCATGACAATCATTATCTGTCAACAATTGAGTAACAACCTTGCAATATGATTTATAGTTTCTTTTTAAAAGTATCATATTATTAGTATATATATATATGTAAGCAAATTTGTAGTTCAACCTTTAACAAAACAAAGGATTACAAACAGAATGGTAAATGTCTAAAGAATCTATTTGTTAATTTTTAGTTTTCGATTCATCGAAATTTTTTTTTGATCTTTTAAATGTGCCAAAGAAAAAAATTCTTGACATGCATTAATTTTATCTGCAATAAGAAGATGATAGCTTAAATAGCCATGAATATATTTTATAATCTTGTATATATTCGACAAAATTCTTTTGGTAGGCATTTAAAAAGCATAGTGCATAAAATGTATTTTTTTTTTGTTTTTTGCTCATTTACTTAGGCGCCGACTTGCAATCATTTCGAGTTGAAAAAAACATGACTAGAACACATTGCGCATTCGCGTCCATTCTCGAAAAACATACGTGATAAAACATCTCATGTAGATGTTGAAAATAGACTAATAAACTTTGTGAGTTTTTTTGAAAAAATGATAGTCAATGTACCGAGAGAATTAGAGAAATCTTTTTCATATTCGATGAATTTATGTTTCGAAATAAACATAAATGATTAAATTTCAAAGTAAACTTTAAAAAAGAAAATTATTATTATAAAAGTTTTATCATATATTTAGTTGAAAAAAATATTTACATTTGATTATTCATTAATTTATTATTTTATAATGATGAGAATAATAAATTAATTGCAAAGAAAAAATTGGTGAATAAGATTTTTAAAAATTACTAGTCTCTAATTAGATTTCTTATTTCACCTTTGATTGAAAGTTATATAGTGAGCAACGGCTAACACAGCCTAAATTTCGAAATAATAAACAAAACTGGTCTTCATATGAATTAATTTTTTTTCATTGCCTTGATGATAACAAGCTAACGATATTGAAATTTCTTTTGACTTTTTGGATTCAAGCGAAAAAATAATCTAATTTTTTGTGAAATTTACCAGTAAATACTAATAATTATTATTTATTGTTAGAATAAAAGCATTTCAGCAGAATAATTCTTTTAAACATTCTTTAGTTCAAATTAAAATAATAAAAAATTTAAAATAGGTTAAACTAGAGGGACTAGAATATTAAAAAAATTGTAAAAAAAGGCTCGTCTTAAACAATAACGACGAAAGAGTTCATTAAATTCAATTAGTTTTATCAATTAGTTGAATATGTTATGTTTGATGATTGTTAAACGAAAAAAATTCTTAATGAAAAGTTGACTTCAAATTTTCTAGTAATGAAACTAGGAGTTAAAATTTAATTTTGTAAGTCTTTAAGAAGATATGTTGTTGAATTTATCTAGATCATAATTTTTTTTTAAAGACATTTAAACGCATTCAATTCGATTCAATTCTAAGAAAATGAAACGGAAGTACACTTGCACTACTATAGGAAATGAGTTTTTTTTTTTTGATTAAACTTTTAGACAAATTTGATAAATTTCCCATTTTCATCATCTCAGATTCTGAAATTCTGAAATTTTTTTTAATTAAAAAAATTAGTTTCATTGAAAACATAACATAAAAAAGATCAGATCAGGTGTAGGAGGATTATAAAATTTTTATCATCATAAAAAAAATATTAAGAAATCTAGTCTTTTTGAATTTGGACAAATGATTGGAATTTCACTGCAATATAAGTGCAAACATAAAAAATTACTTGAACTTATAGTTTATTCAGCAAATAAGTTTAACTTTTCGAACATTTAAGAACTAGATTTCAAATAACTTTGAGACAGAAAAGTTGAACCCACCGGCTATTTGTAAATATAGAAGCGACGTAAATAAATGAAAAAAAATAAAAATAAATTGACTAAATTTGTGTAGAAAATGAAAGCCTGAATGTCATATTAAATTATTCGAATATAAAGCCTAAAGAGAGAATAAAAATTTTAACGATGATATCGTAAGGTGATGAAAAAATGGGGATAATTTAGATCTTTTTTCGATTTAGATGAAATTGTTTTTGTGTAATAAAACTTTGTTTTTTATTTTCAGATTTCGATTATTTATTCAATTATTTTCCAGATCCATAAGCATAAAATTTGAGAATATTTCAGAATTGAGGAAGTCTTAAAAAATGTGTTGGAGGTTAAAAATGGTGATATATTTCTTATATTAAACCCACTTTTATGTCGTATGTAAGACAAGAATCTTTCAACAGGAATATATTTCAGATATATTTTTTAATCCTAAGACTATAGATTATAATTCGAATAATAAATATGTACATTTTTGTACGATTAAGATTTGAGAAATTTCTGAAAATAATATTTTGATGTACTTTTAAATTTATGATGCACATAAAACTTGAATAAAAAAATTGGCTAATTTTTTTTTATTACTATTTATTTTTTTTTTTTTTGAATAGTTAAATTATAAAAAAAAAAACACAAAAAAAAAATATAAAATAAGATAAATAAATAAATTGCTAAATGAACTTGAATCTTAAACCTTTTACAAAAAAATTTTTATAGACTAATAATTTTCAGAAATTTCAAAGGATTGAAAACTTTAATTGTCAAGAAAATAAAAAGTAATTATAAATTATAAAGAGAAAAAATGCACAGGAAATGGTAATCTAAAAACCGGATGTTGAAAAATATTTTTGCTCTACAAAAAATTTTTATCATTATGATAAAAATATCTCATTGCGTTCAAAAAGGCTAAATAATCTATTGAGTTTATAGGTTCCTCTCCTATTCCACATTGTCTTTTAGTCCTTGCAGTAGCAACAATCTTTTGTAATGTCACTAGTTTAGCTTTTCATTTATTTTCAAATCCTTTCATTCTTGTTCTTTATTATTGTAAATCTGCTTAAAACTGTGTAATCTTGTCTTTTTTTGCTTATTTTTAAGCTGCTTAATTCGATAAATAAAATAAGCAACATATGATTTCATTTACAGGATTGCTATACAAGGAAATGGCCATTGCTTATTTATATGCTTTTAAAATTTGACCATTTATCAAATCGCATAGTAAATTATTTGGTTCATCTATTCTGTAATAAGATACACGAAAAGGATAATTATCAATCCTGGCCGAGAATAAGTTTTGAAAAATGCATTCCTTTTTTTTTAATAATAAAAAATATAAGAAATATAAGAATATAAGTGAAAAAATATTTTTCTTAGAAAAAAGTCTTTGGCACATTCTCTTCTTGATATTTTGAAAAATTTAGTTTGGAACACTATGAATTTTCGAATATCTTATCACATTTTTTAATAGAAATAAATTCTCTTTCCAGTCAGGTTTGAGTTGCAAAAGAATGTGTAATTCATTTTGTTTTATATAATCTGTAAGTACGTTTTGCACACATTAGATTGAAAAAATTTAGCTCTTTAATTCAAAGGCATCGATACTTTATTTCGATCTTTTTTGATTCGTTTCTTTTCATTAATATTCTTATAAATAGAATGCATAAAGTTTTTCCTCTAGAGAAAACAAGCAAACACATATTCACTACAATTACAGGCGCTGATTCGTTTTTTTTTTTTTTTTTTGTATTCAAGAATTAAGAAGGCAACAAAATTTAACCGAATTTCTCAAATAACCACATCTGGTTTGATTGAAGCGTTGATTATCTATGTCTTTTGCAACATATGAATAAAAAAAATTAGTTAAGGAACCAAAATTTTTTATTTGCTGTTTGTTGTCCAAAAAGACATCATTTCTCTACAGTCACTGTAAGACCACTTATTTGATGAGAAATTTTGATTCAATAGCAAGTGAACGTAATAATGTAGTTAGAGAAATCAACTAATATATAGATATTTATGAATAAAAAATTATAAAATAAGATTTTCTTCTCAATTCATTTTTTAAAAAAAATAAAGGTATTAAATTTTTGCTTGAAATATAAAATTTAAAAGAAAATTTTTTTTATTACAACTTATAAATTAAAGAAGGCAAAACAAGATGTTTCGAAAATGACGTGGCATTGTATTTTGTATTGTACAATATACATTCTTTTATATATGCCATAATTAAGTAGTGTTTTCTATATTTTTCAACATGACAATAAAATAAGATTTTTGTTTAAAACTTCTGGGCATTCACCAACTGATCACCTTTTAGACTTTTCATTTCTAAAAAATGTCATTTGCAGGGTTAATTCTTCATAATTGATTTGCATTTTTTGTGCTAACAGATAATTTATACGCTTTTTATTTTTTTTTTAGACATGCTTTCAATTCAATTTTATCTGTGAACTTGGCTTGAATCTTGTAAATCTTAATTTCAGAGATTTAAAAGCATAAAATAAAATTTTAGAATATTCAGTAATAGAAATGCAAATAAAAAAAGGTAAACCTTAATTGTAATCGATATATACAGAGCAATTGCTTTTTTATTTATCTATTAGCATATTTTTAGTTTTGTCAACCGGAATTATATTTTGAGTTTTCTCGCTTCACATATTTACACTTGGCATTAAATCTTTTTTATACTCAAATTAAGAAGAGATGTAATTAATTATAGGGAAATGTCTGCAGAATGGTTTATTGTTCATAAATGAATATAGTCCCAGTATTAATTCAATCAAAATCTAATTTTAGCTTGCTTGGATGAAAAATTAGAAAAAAAATTAAATTGAATGTAAAGCTTTCAATTGTCTAAAACTTTTTATAATTAATTAGTCATACTAATTAACATTTTATAACTTTATAAGCCTTTAACGCCTAAATAACATTATAGCCTGATAGAATCTAATTTTATAACTCTTATTACTTTATTTCTATTTGTACATAGTTGCAAATATTGAAAATTTTTTTTTGATTAGTTACCTTATTTTAAGTTGAATATTTATCTATGTCATAGCCGAATGAATTCACCAAAATTTATTTTTTCTTTTTTTATTGTTATTGCTAATTTAAAAGACAAAATTTTGCATTTTTCAAAAGACAGTACTCAACTAAATTGAAGTAGCATTTTAATGAATTCAATTAATTTTAATCATTCAAATTGATTAAATTTTTAATCGAATCTATCTTATACAAATCCAATAATCACATGCAATTCGACTATTTTTATATATTTTTAGCTTATGATTGTCAATTAAAAAAAAAAAGAAATTTTGGGAGACTTATTTTTATTTCGTGAATAACAGTTCTTGATAATATACGTTCCGATGGAGCAAAGAAAATTACAATAAAACCAAAAAAAAAAAACAAGAAATGCATTGTTTTTTAAGTGTTTTATCCTTACTTTTGATCTAATTATGAAAAGATTTTTTTTTTGTTTCTCTCAAAATATTTAATGCCGATGAATAACCTATCCACAAACGACAAAAGTTATTCAAGTAACTCAAATTATTTTATAAATAATAGGCCCAAGATTTTTCGATGCAATAAGAGACAAACTAAATTGTGGTTGATAATGTGAATGAAATGTGTTTAAAGACATGGGCGTTTCTGAGGAAAATTTGTCTGCTTTTTATTTAATTATTTATACATGTGTATTTTAAAATTTTTTTGTAATTATATTTTTATGTGTGTTTATTACATAAACAAATATATATAAAAAAAAACTCAATTTCTAATTATGAAACAATCATTGACACCTATTATGTATCATAATTGTAACACTAATTGCGTTGTTTAGCCTTAATTATTTTACTTTGATGACATGAACTGTATTTTATCGAATTTCGCTCCTTACCTATTAAAACGCTTTAAATACTTTTTCAAAAACTGATATATTGTAGGTCTGTATAAAAGCTCTACTATTAACAAAGTCAGTTTTATTTGAATATCGATTATATGAATGATTTCTAGCAATAATTTTTTACAAATTATTCGAAATTTTTTAAATTGAATATTAGCTTAAATTGCGGTGCCTGACCAATGAGTTAATAAAAGCTAATTAGCTTTTGCAAGCTTTATACATTCATTACATATTCTTCTATATAATAAAGTAAATTATTTGATCAAAACAAAAACAGAGTATATAAAAATTTCAGCAAATACTTTCTGACTGAAAAGTGATTTTAGATAAAATTTCATTTGTGTAATAGAAACAATATATTTGAAATTTATACCTAATTTTTTACCAAAATTTTTTTGAAAATCGGACCGTCAGATATATTTTTAAAAGTATCGCGAAATTTAGAATTAGCTTACAAAAATCATTCTTCTTTGTATAAATAATTTAAACCTGAAATCTGAATCGTAATTTTTTGCTTTCAAAATTTAAGACTTTTTTTTTTGAATGACATTTCACAATCGTGTAAAGAGAACCCGTCAAAATTAAAGACACATCTTGAAAAAGTTATTCGAAAATTCTTTTTAAAAAAATTTTTCTTTCAAGTTCTATTTTTCAATACACTAGCCAATATGAAAAATTTTCGAGATAGAAATTTTCGCTTTTATTGTAATGCATGTACAAGTTGCTACATAAAAAAAATTTGAAATTTTTTGGTTGACGATTCATCATTGTAGAGAAACAGAAAGCTTTTGAAGATGTCTAAAAATTTAAAGTTTCAATAAAAGGATTTATTTTTGATAAGAAACATAACCTTCGAATTATAATAACCAAATTTAAATCGATTTCAAGGTATTTTTGAAAATTTGTGAATTTATTTTGCAATAAGGTCATTTAAGTATAGGTACGTATTGTCTAGAACTTAGTTACTTGAAATAAATTACTTTTAAAAGTTTGAAAATTTAAAAACTTCCAAAAGAAATTTTCAAAGCAAAAGTGAAATATTTAAGAATAAATTTCTCAATTTTTTTTAACAAAATCTTAGAAATCCACCATAATTTTACGCAAGAAATCACAAATTTGAATCTTAAAAATCTGCCGAACAATGACATTTTCGCTCCTCAACAACGCTATGTTTATTAATTGAAAATCATAACAAGTATTTATTATTTTGATTTTTTTTTTGCTTCATAGGTTATGAATTTTTATACTCTCTTAATGGTATTCTCATCAATTTGATCGCAAAACCATCAAAATATTTTTTTTAGTTTCTTATATACCTTAATTTATACTTGAAATCATGAAGTGCATTGAATATAATGTTCAAAATAAAATTAAGACTAGATAAGAATCAATGGGGTAAAAGGTTAGAATGTCAAGCAAATAAAATGCAAATAATGCTCTGTTCAATGCAAAGTTCGAAATTCATTTTTTTTTATGAATTTTTGTTTCGGCAAACAATTTTTATTTTTACAACTAGTAAATACAAATGTTTACAATTTTAAGCCGACTAAATTTTGAAGAAACAATTCTCATGCTATTGATACTATTGAAGCTTGAATACTTTATGTTTAGATAAGAACATAAAAAGTTAAATTCGAGAAGAAGCAATTGTAATAGTTTCAAAATTTCGACACGTTTTTGAAATTTTTGAAAAAAAAACATCTTTATTTATTGAAATAAGATTTAAATTTTTTAGATCTTATTCAATGTTGGGAATTATACAGAATTTGAGTAAGCATTATTTACGCAAACATGAGAAAAATATTTGATTATTAATTTTTATTAATTCAAATATGATAATATTATTCTATGTGCAATTTGGTAAATGATATTTTTGATTTGAGGTACAGATGTTCGAATGAGAAATATATTGCATGTATTGTCTAACAGATATTTAAAAAAAAAAATATATGAAAGTATCACTTTATCTCGTTGGATGAGAATATTTTTACCGCAATAAATTGAATTTGACTTATCGATAAATTGATTATTCATTATGAATCACATTATTATCAATTTTTTCTCTATATAAATGCCAAGATAGATTCAGAACTCAGCATTTATATATTATTTTGAAAAATTAATACGTGTGATATTAAATTATGAAGTATGTGAAATTTTCAATATAATTAACCCCATTCTAAATAGAGAGCAAAAAATCAATTCAATTATTGATTATAAGATAAAGGCATTAAATTAATTTGAATCAATAGTTATTGTTATGAAAATTCAAACCCAAAAGATAAGAAATGCTAATTAACTTTCATATAATTTTTATATCTATTAAGTCCAATTGATGATTTAATTCTCATAATCAATATTAGTCTTATTGATCTAATCAATAATTTCGAACATATGGAAACATATTTTCTCGTTCCTCCTAAGTACTTGCAGGGCGACTTCATTTAGTTCCTTGTATGATAGTTTAGAATTATTATTTGTTGAAAAAAACAACAACAAAATACAGATACCGAGTCATTTTCGAAAAATAAATTGATACTATCAATAATCCAAGATTTTTATTTTAAATAAATTATTATTAAAATATTTCGGTATGCGAGTGCAAAAAAAAAAATTGATAAACATTTTGATTACTAAAAAAACTTTTATTCGACAAAATGATTTGAAAATTAGCTAAATTATAATCTTGATTTTTTTTAATAATTATAATCAATTGAATAAAATACATAACATATTGTGTTTAACAAAATTATTATTATGGAATGATGAACAAAAACAATTGTAAAATTAATAAATTTTNNTTTAGTTAATGAAAATATTAGAGCATTCTAAAATCGAATTAAGATTAGCTAAATTATAATCTTGATTTTTTTCAATACACATAGCAAATTTTTCTTCCTCAAATTAATGCTACGCGATCATTCAAAATGCAAATGCCCCAGTTTACCCCTTCGCTCATTAGTATTCGCATTAAAATTAATCATATTTTGTACGCACAATTACCGCCAGCTGGAATATTACTTTTCTATTTCAAATAGGATAAAATCGACAATTTTAGTTTACTTGCTCAAAGAAGCAATTTAAAATCTAGAACAATTTAGAGCAGACTATCTACCGTTATATGTTACGATGAGTAGATTGTGGACTATGGTGAGTTTTTGTAATAAAAGAATTTAAGGCAGATTTACGATGACGTGCTCAGATAATCTCTTCGTTTTTTAAAGAAGAATCAAATTTAAATGAGAATATATATTTTAGATTACAAGAAAACTAGCTGATTATAATCTTCAAAATTTATAGATTCTAGACCACAATTTGCTTTAACTTTCCCTATAATTTTTTAAACTATCACAGTAATACTTTTTAGGAAAATTTGAGAAATTTTTTTTCTCTTTAAGAATAAAAGTCGAGATGAAAATTTATGATCTCATTGTTTACAAGATTTGAAAGAAAGGAGAATTTTTTTTCAATTGATCTATTAGAGTAGAAAGAAATTTTTCTAAAAAATCTAAGCGTTTTGTATCAACACTACATAATAAATTTTTATTTTATTGTTTTTCAATTTTTGAAACGTAAAAGTTCAGCCCTGCTACTTTATTGAAAGTGATTACTCATTTTTCGCTTCGAATTCTAAGGGTAAAAAAATATTTTGATGCTGAGATTTGTTTATAAATCTATTGAATTCTAAATAATGATATGAGCATCAAAAAAAATACAAAAAACGTATTTTAAAATTTATTAATTTTACAATTGTTTTTGTTCATCATTCCATAATAATAATTTTGTTAAACACAATATGTTATGTATTTTATTCAATTGATTATAATTATTAAAAAAAATCAAGATTATAATTTAGCTAATTTTCAAATCATTTTGTCGAATAAAAGTTTTTTTAGTAATCAAAATGTTTATCAATTTTTTTTTTTGCACTCGCATACCGAA
>BLXL01010084.1:0-26163 GCA_023170135.1 Acarapis woodi
TTTATGATGTTTTTTATATTATTTTTTTAATTACCAATTTTGTTTCTCATTTATTTTACTTTATTAATGTGAATATTGTCACTTGAAATTACTTTAAATTTCCAGATTTAACATATAGCCTTCTTCAGCATTGACCTAGGCGGCTTGTTATTAATTATATCAAGCAAGCCAAAAATTATATGGCAAACATACTTGCCTTAGGAATTTTAATTCGAGATAAAATCAACCAATAATTTTCAACTGCGAGGCTTTCGATTAGCTAGTAAAAAAAAATTATTTTGCACTTAAACATCAGCAATTCAAGCCTATCTTCAAAGCTACAAAGGGCTTTTCCATTATTTTAATATCTTTTTGTATGCAAAGTGTTTAATAAGAGTTTATGTGAGTAAATAAAAAGTGCCCTGGTGTTTTTCGTACAAATAAAAGTTATCAGCAAACAGAATGTAGTTTCATAAGAATCGGTATCACACAGATATAAAGCCTAAATTGCTTTTGCTCATTCTCAAATTTTCATCAATTATAGCAAATTTATGGCTTTTAATCAATGTTTTTTTTCTCAATTTAAACAATAGTATTAATTGTGTTTGCTGATTTTTTACCTGTATTTTATTTGTTACTTGTGAGTTACAAAGCTAACTATTTGTTAATAGAATTCAAAGAATGAAAAATCTTATCACCAAATATTGTTCATTCATTTTATAAAATTTTCATAAAAATATATAAAAATACAGTATTAATTTAAATATATTTTTGATATTTTGATAATTTGAAGCCATCAGCAAAACAATGGATTTTTTTAAACTTGATACTGACCTTTGCACTCTTATTACATTACTTTTTATAATTTTCTTTCCACATAATAATGTGCTTTTAATGTTACGGTTTACAAAGTGAGAGTATTAAACGATGTCTACTATACATTGTTGCTTTTGAAAATTCAGGTAAAAACTTTTATTTTTCATTCTATTTATCTCAAATTGTGTTCCCATTTAATACTTAATATTATGCATAACAAATATAAATTCGTAGTTTTTCCATATCCTTTCTATTTTGCAATTTATGAAGCATCAAAATCACAAGGTTTCTTTTAATAAACTCTCATACTTTTACCTATTTACTTCCTTTTATGTGTATTTTATGTTTTTTTCTTTATAATTTTGAGCTTTGTGAATAGTAATGTACATCAAAGAATTTTTTGTTTTTCAAAAGATTTGTTTTTTTCCAATAATTTACTTTTAAAATTTATATATAATTTATGAATAGAAATCGAGAGCCTAAAAGTAATAGAAATTAAATGAAATTTTTAGAATTACAGATTTTTTACATCGGATAAAATCATGTAATTATTGATTTAGTTTAGGTATTTTTTTGTTTTTTATTGATTGAATTATAGCTTTTAAAATTATCAAAATCAAATATTGATCTCTGCGAAACTAAAATGCCTTACTTGAAATTCAAGAAAAATCCAAAAATAAGTAATATTTATCAAATTTTCTTCAGATGAATTTTTTCCCGTAATTTACAAATTAAATTTTTTCTTATAAAAATATTTCAAATTCTGATTACAATTAATTTTACCTATTTTTATCGGAATTTGTAAAAAAAAAGAAGACCAAATTCTCTAAATAAATTTTTGTATTAAATTAGTGGATACTTATTGGGCGTTTTTTCTAACAATAATAATTCTTAGTCATAGCTATTGTCGGTGAAACAAGAAAGCGATATCTAATAGTTTCTTTCTAAATTTATTCTTTTCGTTACTGATATTTATCTTTCGGGATATATTTACATAAAAATAAAATTAAATAAAAATTGTGGAGATTCAAGAAAATTTTTGAAATTTAAATCGAATTTGTTATTTAAATTTTACGATAAAAAAATTTTTAAGTATAAAATAAACATCGGGAGTAAATTTTTGAAACCTAGAGAGAACAAAGGGAAAATTTTAAACAGTTCGGAAAAAAAAAATTTTCAATTGGGCATTTTTAAAACTCAGAAGATCTTCTCTTCTTTCACCCACGAATTTTTTAAATATGAAATAAATAATTTCGTTCAGGTGTCGAATCCTTTATGTTTTTGAATAAATTTCATTAAAAAAATTTAGACTTGATCTTAATTTATATTTCGATTTGAATAGACTGTATCCTTTGATTGTAAAAATTTTTCATGTTTCAGAAAAAGGTTATAATTATTAAAAATTTATTTAATGAATATCGATATCTATTTTAGTTTATTCTAATATGATTCAAATTTATTTGGTATCCAAAATTTAGTTGAGAAATTTTCATTTTGCTGAAAATAAGTTGTTTTCTGAATAAAGGTTTATGAAATGAAAAACATTGGAAGCTGATGATCAGCAATAGGTCGAGAAAATACAGTAATTTAGGCCAAATATAATGTTTGTAAATTTAGAAAAAAATTAGCGTTGTTGATGCTAAATATTATTAAAAGTTAATTTGAAAATAATTTAGCCTATTATTAGTTTAATAATTGATTCATAGATAAATCCTCCTAAACTTTAATTCTACTTGTTAATTGATTTGACCTGTTTTCTCATAATTTTTCGTTTAGTCTCTTTAATTTTCATCAATATGTTAATTTTTCTTTTAATGTAACAAATTAGTAATTAAAGTAAATTTCTCGGCATTATTGGTTTCCATAAAAAAAATTCTATTAATTTATCACCGTCACATGCGTTTATTGTGCTGAAATAAAATTTACGATGATAAAAAATTTTTGGTTCGCAATTTTTAACAAATTCTTAAAAAAGAATGAACTTAAAACTTGTATTTACATTTTTTATTAGTTGTGATTGAGTTTCAGTGAATTACAAAAAAAAAAAAAAAGCTTCAAAATAGTAAATTTCTCCTGATTTCCGTTTTTTCATACTTTCAATAATTTAAGATAATATTTTCAAACAATATCAAATAAGGTAAATCAGTGGATTTTTGAAGCAAACAAACCAGCATTCCTATTATTAATAATATAAAATTTATTTTATTATTATAATTAAAGAGCTATTTTTAAATATCAAATCAGACTATTTTTATTAAAAATTATTGGTGTAAAAATTTTTATTAAAATATTTGATTACGCAAGGCCAGATACATGTTGATTATCTGACATTTTTAATAAAGAAATAAATAATCATTATTAAATTTTGAAGAATATGACTGAAAAAAAACATCTTTATCCGATTAATTCATTCTTAAGTTTATGCTGACTTTTTTGAAATAAGCAAATAAACTTACTACCACACGCCTACACAGTAAATAAGTGGGCACAGCATGTGACGAGTTACCAAAGTTAAATAACAAACATCGTATTTAAGGGCAGTAAAATATACCAAAAAAAATTAATGTAATGTCCATATCATCTGGCTACCAAATGCTTCCTGTCTAGAGTATTTAAAATATGAAAAACCGTAAGCTTCAACGTGTAATCTCCTTGCCTTTTAATCGTTCTTAGTCATGGATAAAATTTAGTGATACTCATAAAAATTCAGCAATATATGCTTCGACGAATGTTTAATAATGAAATAGTTATTTTCAAATATATCAACATCGCTTGTTGATAGTAGACATTTTCATTTTATCTGAACTCGATTAGACCTTTTGCTTTCACATTTAAAAAATTGATATACATTCTATTTGAAAGTAGTAGACATTTTTATACTTGAGCTAATTATAATAGATCGGAAAATATATTTTTAATAAACATATTTGTTGGAATTTAAAAGCTATAGGCTTGAACCATCTTTTCGACACTTTTCAGTTTATAATTCAAAAAATACTCTTTTTTACCTCATATTTCACAAATTTGAATTATTTTTGAAAAAATGTTTTGCTTGAGTATGAACATCAGACTCATTAACAAAAAATTAGTCTTTAATTTTAAAAATATATATTTACTCTATTAATGAAATTGTGTGCTCATTACAATGGGCAAAAGCTATTTGTCTAGTTCCTGTGGCGCACATAGAGTCAACATTTTGTGTAACAGTTTTAATATTACAAACTCATGATGACTCGATGCCGGCCCTTAAATCTAGAATTTTTATCTAATATGCTATGCAAACTAACATCAAATAGTGCAAATTTATGTCATTTTAGTAGAATCTTCGGCATATTGAAGACACTAATGATAATTTATACCATACTTTGTGTATTTTAATCATTACCATGTGAGAATTAATATTTCAATTTTTAGATTTTTGCTTAAATTTCTATATAAAAGACACTGATACCAATTATTTTAGATGAGTAAATTTTTTCTTTATTACAAGCCAACTATGATAGAATAGAAAAATTAAATGAATTAAATGCCTTAAATTTTTTTTATTTTTTCAAAAATTTTGTTGATCTTCATTTAATCTGAATGAATTTATTACTAATTCTGTAGTGAAAAATATTTTAGAATTTTGTTTTTTATTCAATAAGACATGAAAAAGGCTTCCTTTTCTGTTAAAAACTGTAATTCTTTTTTTTACTAATTCACGAAACTTTATATAGTTATATTTTTAATTTATAAACTTAGGCTTATATTTTACTGTGGATCACATTTATTAGAGAGCTTAAAAATTTAAGTACAAAAAATATCCAAACTATTTAATGTTTTTTTCAATTTAATAAAAAAAATTGAAATAAACTTTATTATACAATTACGTCACTAAATTTTAGGTTGATTATTATTATATTTTATATATATTATATTTTATAGAATATATTATTCTAAAATATAACAAAAAATAAAAGTTTGCATTTTGCTTCAATTTTCGATTATAAAAACTGTGTTTTTGACTGAAATCGGTAGATTTTAATATTTGTAAACATTAATGAATTTTTAAGTTCGCGAAAAATACTACCGCTGAAAAAAAAATAAAGATATTTTCGAATATATTGAATTTATTGTTCGAAATATATTAGGTATTAAATAAATAATTTTACTTTAATTCACTTGTAATTAAATATCATTTATTTTATAGGCAAAAAAAAAAAAAAAAATGAACAATAAATTTTACGGTATTAAAACAAATGTTGATGGATGAAAAAATAAAAAATCACAACTTGTAAAATGAAATCTAAAATTTGATATTCGTTTAGCTTAATAAAGAACTTAATTCGTAATCAATGATGCTATCCAACCAAACAAAAAAAAAATGAGAATTTTAGTGAATCAGAATAAATATTGTCTATACACCTTAATATCATAGCTACAAAAATAAAATTGATTAAATTAAAGCGACCGCAAAAAAATATTGGATATCAAAAATAAGAAAATTAAATCTAAAACACACCTTTTATATATAACGCAGCAAAAATCAAATTTTATTATTTCATCAAATTCAAATTTACAACTAACATAAATCACAGTGAAAATTATCAAATTTTTCAATTTCTTTCAACAAAATCTTCCAATGTTATTTCGATGAAATTTTCCTCATAAATTCTAGTTTGAGAGGATAAAATATTCTATAAACTATAATCTTTAAATATATTGTTATTGTCAAATTAAGGTTTTACAAAAGAAATTTTTTTTTTAATTTCGTTGATACAAAAATATCCAAAATTTAAATGTTCGAAATTCGATAAAATTTTGATCTATGAACTATTTTTTTTAAAAATTTATCTTTAAATTTCAACTCAGAGGTCAAATTTTCAGAAAAAAATCATTAAGTTTCGTATAAATGTAAGTAATTGTCAATTACAATGATACTTAAAATACTCAACTGTGATAAGGAAATTATTGCAAAATTCATCAAAAATATTTTTACAAATTATTATTTTTTTTTAATACTAGAACCATGTACATAAAAAAATTAGAATTATAATCGAATTCATATACTATTCTGTATTTATCAGTTAGACAAAAAAAATTATCAAATTACCTAATTTAACTTGGTAAATTGACAATTTAATTTTACAACGCATAATTTCGTTCAAATCGCCTTTAGAAGTCTTTGAATGTAATAAATAAATGAATGTAATAAAAAGCTTAATGAATTATGTCAGACGTTCTCAATTAAAATCTGACATAAAAATTTAAAATGTTGTTATTATAAATAATAAAATAGGTGAAAAAATACTTCCTTTTATCTAAACACAAAAATCTGCAAAATAAAATTTCACATTTAAATTTAAATAGAAAACGTTTATTAGAATCATTAATACATGAAATGTGTTTGTGATCTGCTTGAAATATGTAATTTTTTTGTTGTAACTTATTCGTTTAATATTAAAACCAAAAAAGTTTTAATCACATTTGAATGCAAAAAAGATTTAATAAACTAATAAAAAATTCGAAATTATTAGGTTTATTGAAAAAATATTGGTAAATGAATTCTAAAAATTTAAAAAGATTTGGAGTAGTTTTTTTGACTCACTTGAAAAGGTCAAGTTCGATTTGTCAATTATAAAATAACGTCTAGACTTTTTTTAGACTATTTACGATAAAATTCTCAATGATTGAAGTAAATTTTTCGAACAAAACAAGCAAGGAACTTCTCAATTTTTTAAGCTAATAATAAAATGACTAATCAAATAAAATTAAAATAATTTGCCTAATCTCATTATAACATATTATAATACATATTTTATATTTCTTTAAGTCAATAATACTTTGAAATAATACTTTTTATTATTTACTTTCGAATCAAATCAATATATATCGGAAATTTGATTAAACGAATTGTGCTAATTTCCGAATTAACACTTTTATTCTAATTAAATTTCTATTCTCTATTTTTATAAAAAAAATTGATTTCTGATTAAAAAAATATTTTTTCTTGCAAATTCATCATGACTTTTTTAAAGAAAATGAGTTTTTATATTTATAATTTAGGTAAAAATTCTAATTCAAAATAAAAATAATTGAGTTTCATTAGAAAATTTTTGATTCGAGCATCTGTTTTTCTAACACCGATGAATATTTAATAGTCGTTTGCATTTGAATAGTTTATAAATATTTTCCTTAATGTTTGATTTTTAATTTATTTCAGTCGTCTCGCTTGATTTTGATGCCATTAAAACAAGTCAAATAGTAATATTAGTTTTTGCAGAAAAATCTTTCCAAATTATTCTCTGAAATCAAAGATGCTTAGAGTTAAAAATTTTAGCTGAGAACTTTCGCTGTTACTTGTAATATGATTTTCTAGCAACACTACTTACTAGTAAATTTACGTCTAAACAAACAAGAAAACATGATTAGAGTTCAAAAAAAAATTTTAAATTTATAAACGTTCCTAAAACATTTGTTTACTTTCAGAATTTTTGTTCTAAACTAACCATTTTTGTGATTGTGTTCGTGTGTGTGTTCTGGACTACGATAAAAAAAATTAATGCTCAAAAATATAGTTTGATATGGATGCGATACTTTTTCATCATAGCTAAAAGTTATTAGGCAAAATAAAATTGTTCGGATTTATAGAGAATTTCAACAAAACGTTGAATGATTACTTTTATTCAATGTACACGCAATCAAAATAGCAGTTCGATTATATCATTTATATACTATTGACCACAACGAATCTTTTTTATCTTTACAATAATTTATAAATTACAATTGAATCACATTTTATCATCCATCTTTAATATATATATTCATAGAAATGGTTATCTTTGGAAAATTGCACGTATTTTTATTGATCTGAAATTCTTTTGAATTTTCATCTGGTTAAAATTAAAAAATTTAGGAGTTTTTAGACTTGGATTTAGGAAAAATTTAGGGAAGAGGAAGTCTGATCAAATAATTATGCAAGTTAAAATGATTGTTTTACTGATTTACTTTTTTTTTGATTTGCTTTTGCAGAAAATCAATCTCATATGCATTTTTATAATCCATTATTATTTTGATTGTAATGATAGTCAATTAGTTAAAGTATAAAATGTTTATTATGAAAAAATTAAATGGTGAAAATTATCAAAATATACTATGGTAAAGTTAAAATCTTTGCAAATAATCATCAAAGTAAATTTATGAATTTATGAAATTTTACGATTTTTTTTAATTTCTATAAAACATTCTATAAAAATTTTTTATAAAACACTAATTTGTTTTATTGACCTGTGATCGGTCAAATTGCATTTTAATTTAGGTTTTTCTCATACCAGAACATAATAATTCTCTAGAATATATGTTTCTACGAATTTTTTGCATGCTCTAATTTCAATGTATTTGGTTTTGAAGCTCACAAAAATATGTTTCAATAAAAAGAACCAATTAAAGGCATTTGAAAATTCAAAATTGCATATGATTCATATGGAATAGAAACACAATAGAGTATCGTTGTAATCGTAAGAAAAATTCGATAAAAAATTTTTTCTAAATCTTTTATTAAATAAACAAGTGGAATATAATTAGCCAAATGTAAGACATTATTTTTTTTTTGGGATTCACAATTACAACATTAATATTCAAATTATTAATCATAATTTGTATTTATCAATTTTTCGTATTTATTTTTATAGATATAAATTTTTGAATATTCTTAAATATAAATATCTTGGCTGTCGAAATGATACATCTTATCTTTGATAGCCTTAAAACTAGTATATTTTTCAACAATAAAATAATGAATCAAATTTAATTAGAACATTTGAAATTCTATAAACTGTATAAGTTCAACAGCCCATTTAAATTCATTGTGAATTAGTGCTACTGTGTAATAAACATATTCTGTGAAGTGCATTGAACTATAGTATGTAAATGATTTTGTTTCTAAATGCAAGCTCAAATTTTTTTTGGTGCCTTTTCATATTTTGTAAAGGACAATGTTCTAGACTTTTTTAATACTATTTGACTGACTTTACAGACATTAGTTTTTAACTTTCAATTTTGTTTATCATTTCTTTCTTTCTAATATTTTATAAAGTCGGCCTTCACAATATAGCGCTGAAAAATGTGATAATGCTTGTTCACATCAATCTTTGTAAAATTTTTATACTTTTATTCAGAATTTCCAGCAGATTAAATATTGTGTATATAATTTTTATTTAGTTGTTTTCTATTTTCAGCTCTTTAAATTTTTTTTGTATAATCTTTATGAAATCTACCTGACTTTTGATATTATTTATTCATAAATTTCGATTTTCTGTATTTTCATTTAAGAATATTGGTGAATTTTTCCTTATTCATTAGCAAATAAAAAATTTATATAAATAAAAAAAAAAACTTTGTAATTCATTTTTTATACAAATTATATTAATCTGAAAAATTAATTAGTTGCTCATTGTGGTTCATCATATTTTCAATTAAAATTGAACAAAAATATCACAAAGTAAAAAAATCAAATCGATAGATTAGGGAAGTAAATATTCCTGATCGACAGTTTATTGAATTTTATTTCAAATTTTTGATTTGATTTTAATTTACATCTTACAAGTGGTACATTGTCTCATTCGTTTAGACCGACATATTAGTAAAAGAGAAATACAAAATTTTATAAACATTTATTGACAACAGTGTTTTCAGTGTTTCAATCGAATTTTAAAAATATACTGTTTTTAAAAAATTGGTGGATTTTTTTTTTATTAAAGAACAATCTTTTTAAAATAAGCATTTGAACATCATGAGATTTTTGATACCCTTTTTCCCGTCGAAACCAGATTCATTTTTTTAAACATTTGGCCATCTGTTAGTTCAAAGTTTGGTTTGAAGGCCAAAAAAATTTTTAATAAAAATATTCAATTTATTAGGTGCTTTTTCGTAAATAATCCAATTCTAATGTTTTCAAAATTTGTGCATGACATATAAATTTTTTAAGATATTTGAAACTGGATTAGTTAATTTATTAGCCAGAGAATTGAACGAGCAATCTCATTGAAACAACTATTAAAAATTTATCCTAAAATAGATTTTTCTAATCTTGTGATCAATATAATTGTAATCACTGAAATTAAAAAATAAATCATCAATCATAAATTTTCCCTTTTAATTTGAAATTTATTATTCAATATTGCAAATGAGCCAAAATTACATTACTAATTTTTAAGTTTTTTTATCGTTGAAAAATTAAAGCTTTTAAGGATAAAATAAATTTGTCAGAATATTTTCTAACAAATTTTAAATCCATAATTTTTGAATTCAATAATTCGAAAAATTTTTCTTAAATGTATGCAATTCAAATCACGTGTCGTTTTATTCAATAAATTTGTTTGAAATTATTCTTCAATGTGCTTGTCGAATCCATTCATATAAACTCGAAATTTTTTTTGAAAATCACTGATATTTATCTTTTAGTGAATTTTTTTCCTTTCAAAAAAAAATTTAACTGAACTCTTAAGAAGAGACAATGATATCAAATAATAATTAATAATTACGTCTGCAGATTTCAATTTTGTAGGTAAGTTTTGAAAGTTTAAATGGTCACTGACATTTGTAAGATTTAAGAAAATACTTTCCATTCAATTAAAACATTTATGTTCATTTATAAATAATAAAGCCAGATTTTTCGTTTGTGAATTTAATCATAGCAGTTAAAAATTGAATTTTGAAATAAAAGCAGATTGATAAATATGGAGCATTAAAAACGAAAAAGTTTTTGACAAAATTTCATTAAATCAACAAGCAGATTCATGAATATAGAAACTTATTTGCTCTTTGATTATATTACTCAGAAAACTAAAATAGTATTGTCATTTCTGAATTCGACAAAGTTAAATCAGTAATTGACTGTCAATCGAAAATTTTTAAAAAGATATTTTCAGAAAAAATTTTCATTTGAATTTAACTTGTCATTTTTTCTAATATTTGAATGCCTTATGATAGAAGCCATAATAATAATGCAAATGGTTTTCAAAATTCATAGGCCAAATGATATTTGCTAGATAAAAAGATTGAAAACATTAGGCCCTTAATTTCAAATCTAATTCTATTTAAATTCAAGTGAAAAAGCCGGCCATTGCACGTGCTTTAAACAAGTCGCAAGAAGCGATTCTGTATGTGTTTCTCATCCACCGGTCAACAATTCAACATAAGTTCGCGCACAGAATATGGCATCTAAAATAAAATAAATTTTTGCTTAAATTTCTGAAGATGGACATAGCACTTCAAATCTGGCATTTGATTTAATATTTAATTTTTTCCCTAGAAAAATTTTTGTGTGAAAATTATTTTTCGAATATATATTTAAGTAAATATCGATAAATAAATTTATAATTGAGCGTGAAATTTCGATAAATTTGAAGGTTATTTAGAATTTTGTGAAAAATTTTGAAACAAATATTTCCAATCAAATTATGAATTATATTACATAAAATTCTTTATTATGAAACTACATTATAAATCTTTTGTACTTACTCATATTCACTAGACAAGTTACACACTTGCTTCAATCCACTAGAATATTTTCAAAATTAAAAGTTTTTTTTTCAATAAAAAATATATTTATTGTTTAAGTTTGTGCATTTGATTGATACTATTTACGGATATAAAATTCATGCCCACATAGTTACTCTATGTTTTAAGCTTTAATCTTGTTAATGCATTATATTTACATAAATATAAAGAGCAGAAATAAATAAATTGAAAAATTTTATTATAAATTTTATCATAAATTTTAATTTAAAAATTTTTTCTAACACAAAATTAATGAATATAGAAAAGTTTCTATTTAGACAAACTAGAATATAATAATTTCGTTGAATCATTTTATACTGTTCTTTGTAGATAGTTTTTGGAATAAATTTTAAGGCTAAAAAACTGGCCTGTTGATGGGGCATGCTTACTACCAGATTCATAGTAGGTGTTTATTGTCGAGCAGATATCAATGAGAACTGCTTATTGAGTGTTCCTTAGACAAAGCTATGATTAAAACACCAACATGATATAAAACACTAGCTTTATCAGCAAAAAATTATATTTTTTAATTAAAATTTAGTAAAACTATTAGGTGTAAAAGTTTTGAAAACATTCTTATTAGTGGCGCCTCTATCAACAAAAAACTCAGCTCTTGTGGGTTGGATTTTTAGAACTTTTTGATTTTACATACAACAGTTTTATTTCTACCAGTCATCGACATGCGTGTGTAGAAATTTATTTTTTTTTATAAAATTTGAATATTTTAGATTTGAAAATAAGATTTTGAAATTAACACGCGCAGTGATATGCAAAAAAAATAATTTATCATGTTTTATATAAAAATTAATTAAAAAAATCAAACAACTAATAAATTTTTTTTAAATACTTATTCAAGATATCGTGGTTTTTGAAAAATTATAATTGATATATGATTTAGAAGAATATTTTGTGTCCAAAAAATTGTAGGTTTAACAATTTATGAGTGATTTATGTAATTTGAACTAAAAAGTTTACAGATTCTAATTAAAGTGTAATAATGAAATTAATAATTAAATTTTAAAGTAAACTCCATAAAATATTACATTGTGCTTCTGAGGTCAGTTTTTTAAGAGTGCATTTCAAAAATCTATCGAAAATCTTTTTAATGATTTTTTTTTTAAGATAAAAATTTATCTCTAAATATACTCTACAAGTTTGATAAAAATATTTTTTTTTATAAGTTTAAATCTTAGAAGCATTGCTGAAATACTTTCTCAGATAAGAAAAAGAATCGAAATATAAAAACTTGTTACTATCATCCTGCAACTTTCAGACGGAAGATAAAGTTTTTTTTTAAAATTTTTTGAAATATATTTACAAAAAAAAAAAAACATGTTTTTTGAACATTGTATAATATTTTTTTCTTTTGAGGAGTTGGCTCATAAGTTCGAATATTCCCTTTTTTCTTGTTTTGATTGTTCCACACTCTTCAAAGCTAATTTTTTTAATAAAGAAAATTTGAAATAATTCAAAAATTTCATATCTTTATAAAATTATTAAGTAAAACTAAAATGAAAAATATCGCACAAATGTTCATTTTTTGTTTCAAAAATTTTGTTATATTATTTGAAAATTATCAATCATTCTAAATTAGATTTTAAGTCACTTATTGCCATTAGCTAGCATGCGATATTTTTCACAACAACTTTATTGAAATTATTTTGTAATAAGAATAATCTTAAGTTGAAATGTCACTGACCAATGACAATTCAATGCTGACGTGTTTGTAGAAAAAAAGAATAGGACACATAATATTTATTCTGCTTAGGAAAGAAATCAATAATTACTCAGTTTCCAATCTAAGAATTTTTAAATAAGAAAAACGTCATTTCTATGTTTCTAAAAATGATGATAAACAAATTTAATTAATTTTCTAACAGATTATTTGTAAGTTTGTTGAAGACTTTTTTGATCACGATTATACTGAAATATTTTGAATTTTTAAAAATATTCACCAATAACTATGTGACATTTTTTCCCTTAAAATAATTTGATAAAAAAAAAAGTCGTTCTGTAGGCCATTCACGAAATTCGTACCCTTTAAACGAATGCTAAAATTCATTCAAAGAACTTTATTTCTAAAAAGTGAAAAACTGGTCACTATATAATTTTTTTATATGGTATTATACCATTAAAAATATACCTAGTATTTAGTCACTATTATATTATGAAAATAATTATTAAATGTTAAAATTATTCTGATATCTGCAATGCTTAAAATTGTTTTTAAATTTTCAATTTATTTTTTTATTACAAATTATTTTTTTTTTCAAATTTTAAATTTCCAATGAAGAAAATCATAACTTATCATTAAGTATATTAGAAAATAGTTTTTTTTTTCTAATTTGAGCTTATTTCTGCTTATAAATCAATAAATTTTTTTTTTGAAAGGTAATCCACGTAAAATATTGGTGTTTGATTTTTTCGAGAATAAACATACATCAACTGATTTTTTTACTCATTCATTATCGACTTATTTATGATCATTAACAAATACAATTAAATTCATTCAAACTATTTATTCATTTTAAATCAAAGTTTTTCTTTTTTGTTTAGATCATCAATTGATTTATACACCAGACCTTAGAATAAATTATTAATGACTTGCGAAAAAAACATCATCACTCTTTAAAGCGATTTATTTCTTGAAATCAAAACGGAAACTCTAAAAATATTTTTTGTTCTTAAAAACTCAACATAAAACCAAATTAAGCCTGGTTATTGGAAATTCAGATTTAATAATTTTGAATTGGCCTTCAAAATTTGATTAATTTAATAAAACGAAAACAAAATTTATTCATCAAAAAGTTATTAATCAATTGTGTGATTGAACTTTGTCTTTTTAACAATAAAGTAATAACATAAATGTGTGAAAAAGTTTCTGCTTTTTTAATAGTTCGAAAATATAGCACTAGTAGAATTTGATCAAATAAAATCATCAAACTAATCCTTTGAAAAAAAATTTGCTTTTCTGGATTTTTTTCTTTAGCTTAATTTTCAATAAAACTACAAATCAAATTCTAAAGCGTCAATTAAAATTTTAATCATATTAGTTTTGTGTAAATTTTTGTCTCCATGAAACGTATTTTTAAAAAAAAATATTCAAAAATACATCTTCAAAATCATCTTTATTAAATTTTGCATAAAGTGTTTAAATTTTTTTTTTGCTCTAAACTTGTAACTTTGGGTAAGTTTTGTTTTTGTTTTTTCTTTACCCAACTTTTTAAAATTTAGCATTCTTTAACTTCTAAAAATTTTTTCAAAGTTTGTTTAAACAAAAATTATAATCTTTTTGTAAAATAACATTCAAAGATTATATCAAAGTCACCTGATAGGGAACTTTTTAATATTTTGAACAAATTCTCAAAGCTTTAAAAAAATTCCGCAAGCGTAAATCAAAAATTTAGTTTTAATTGTATGACGATAAAATAGTTAACTTCAAATATGAATCTAAGTTTTTTATATACGAAAAATCAGTATAACCAATTTAATCCTTATGAAACTCATATAAATTTTTAAACTTGGATTTTGTCGCTAAATTTATTTTTTTTTCATTTGTTAAAATTTTGATTTTGTAGACATATCTCACACCTCTTTCTGATTTTATTTATTCATTTATTTTTTTATGATTATTTTATTAAAAAATCTTTTATAAAATTTTTCAGATATTTTTGACATAATTGTAAAATTTTGAAACAAGTATGTATCTTTCTTCATATTGAATAACCATAAATACAACAGGCGAATAGTTTTTGAGAATATATTACATTATTTGATACATCTAAATATTTAAATTCATTTATTAAAATATTCTTAGAAGGTATTGCATACAGGAATTTAATGAAAAACTTTTTGATCTAATGAGATATCAAATAAGAATTATCTACATAACTTCTAAATCAGTATGCCTTAATTAAAAATATAGCAATGATAAGTTCTAAGCGAAAAAAGAATTTAATGTACCTCAAACATGTTCCTATTATTAAAACCTGGATGGTAAATTAATCAAATTAAAAATTTTGATTACGTGTAGCTCATTTTAATTGAACGTGAATAAACATATTGTGATTGTAAAGGCTAAAGCAAATTTTTTCTTAGATTATACCTTAAAGAAAATTTACCTGGAAATCTATTTTAAGTATATCCTTAAGTGTATTTGAAAATATATGATGTAAAAGCAATAATCTTAGTTTACTTTGATATTCAATTCAAATAAAAAGGATGATTATATTACATTTTTTCAATTAGATTATTGTTCACATTGAAATGCACACCGAAGTAAGAATCATTTTGAATATTTAATGACAGGACATTAAAAAAATAAAAACAGAAGTCTATATCGATACGTAAGTATTCATAGTCATTAAATTTATAATTTAGATAAAGTTTGATATTCGAAATGATGATTTATAACACGTACTAAAATTTGAAAGTTTCAAATTAATTTATGATTAAATTCACTTCAACTTAATATAAAAATAAAGCAAAGAAAAATTTACAATAAGAAAAATTTTTTTGACCAAAATTCAACTATGACACCCGCTCTTCGAATAATCAATTTAATTACATTAAACCTATGGTATTTCATAAATATTGAATCATCATGATTTTTAATAAAAATGTGAAAACTATTTTTGTTTAAATAAGTTGTAAAAAATTTTTCCGGAATTTATAATTGAAAAATTAAGTAGCTATTGATGATACACAAAATATATACATAATAAAAATTTGTATAATCTCTTATCTACAATAATATCTACAAACTAACCAACATTTACGCTATTATAGATAATTCAATCGAAATTTATTGATATTTTTTTTTGCTTCTAAATGTTCATTCTGTAAATTTATTATTATACATATGTAAATAAACAATTAATTGCAAAAAAAATGGAAACAAAAAGTCTTACGAAAAAATTCTGAAATTATTTACTTAAAACAATAATTTTAAATGAAAATTTAAAAGAACATGTTAAATAGTTTTTCAACTATTTTTGAATAAATAATAAGAATTCTAAGTAATCGTTTTTTTTTTGATAGAATTCATTTAAATTAATCTTGATCATGGCTCTAGACTTAAGTAATACTTTTAAGATTCAAGATTCAATATTTAAGACAAATACGTATAAGTATTTTTTAAGGCAGTTGATCTTATTTATTCAAGAAATCATAAGTACAATGACTTAGCCATTTTCAATTATTGATAATAGCTTGGCTAATGGAATTGATATTTTCCTTCGAGAGTAGAATTTCGAGGTTGAAATTATTGAAATTCTTTTTCAATATAATCATTTTTGAAAAAAATTTCAAAATGAATTCTTTAGTTAAAAATACTTGCTCTAAATTAATTTTATATTTTATCAGATTATTGAGATATTTAATTCAAATTAAGACACTCAGTGTAAACATTATATCATTCATTTTACAAAAAATTTGAGCATTCGGTGACATTTATTTTCATAAAACAACCTCTTTTCTCAATCAAACTCATCATTTGTTGACTTCAAACTATTAAGATTTTCACTTTCTTTTCCGAATCTAAAAGTGAGACAAAGTTCAAAAGCAAAAGGAAAAAAATATGCTAGATATTTCTGAATCAATTACATCTTAAGATGAATCACATTCTATAATGAAAAGCTAAGAAACAAAAATTTTTGATTTTAAATTAGAAATTTTAAATTAAAGGTTTCATTGACATAAACTTAATTCGACGATTCTTGTAAATCGACAATGGTTCGTTAAAAATTTATCAAATGAAATTACTTTGCTAAGTTTTTTCTTAAAATTTATGAAAACATTTTGTTTTTAAAACAAAATGATATAAATTCGCTAGTTTATTGACTTGTGTCAAAACATTTGACTTAAAAACTTTTGTTTCTGAGTTGAATGCTTAAATCATGCTTGATGCGTTAATTCAAAAGATAAATACCTTTTAAATTTCTAAAGCATACTTTGAATTTCGGATCATCACTCAATTTTAAGATTTTCACTATAGAAAATAAATTAACATCTGTTTTCAAAAATTATTATTTTTAATTTAAAGATCCTTCGAAATTTCATTTATTTTTTTAATTACTATTAAAAATTTGATTTATAATAAATTAATTTATTGAAAAAATACTAGTCGAATCACATATGCGAATATATAATATATATATAATTATTCAATATGATGATTCGGATTCGGAATTTTATTTCAACCATTACATATTTAGTATCAATAAAATAAATGTAAAGTTTACCGAACAAAAATACATAAAAATCAAAAACGCATTGAAAGATATATTTTTTGAGACCCACAGATGTATTGGGAATAGATTTATGATGAAATACTAATGAATTGTGAGACAAAAAGAAATTCATCAGAATAAATTTTTTTCAAACAAAAATCATACATTTTTTTAAGGTAAAGAAATTTTGAAAATTTTCAAATTATCTGATTTATTTAGATTCAGAAATAAATATTAAAAATTTCAAATGAAAAGTCAATTTTGTTACAAATTTAATGAAAAAATGGATTTTGATTCAAATCCAGGTACGATTGTTAAAATCTATTTTCTTTTTGTAATTAAGCCTGTTAATTTATTTTTAAATTTTGGTTCACAATTGAATTAAGTTTTTCATAATCTCGCGAAAAATAAATTTCATTATGATTCTGCTGAATATATTTCTTACCATCACACTAAGATATTTTTAATTTCATATTTTTTTGCTTGAGTTTAATTGAATTATTATTTCAAAAATAAAAAAAGAAAAACGGATAAAATGAATAATAATTAATAAACAGCCGAATATAATTTGATTCGAATAATTGAATGGCAAGAAAAAACCGTAAATTTAAGATTCAGCATAAAGTAAATTGAATAATAAAATTAATCTTAAATAGTTTCTTCGTTTGGATTATTAGTAATGCTCAATAAAATTTATCGATTCCTATTTATCATAACTTTTGTTTAACTAAGATAATTTTTACTTTGACGAATTCTGAATTGATAAAATAGTCGAGCATTTCAAATGGACAAACAAAAGAAACTAAAATTGTTTAAGAAAAATTCTGAAGAAGTTTACAAATTAAATATAAAATGACTTTTAGAAGAATTTTATTCCAAAGTATTGTTTTCAAATACTTTGAAACTTGAGAAAATGTTAAACTATAAATAATAAGTTTTGTTCGTCAACTAAATTTATATCACAGATAATGTGATAACGACAGAGTGGCAAAAATTTAATGTGGAACAATTTTTTCTCATTACTAAAACTATTTTTTTTTAAAAAGATGTTTATCTTCACAAATTATTCTATTAATTGTTTAATTGATCAAAAGCAATCAAATCCAAAAAATTTCCTTTATGTATTTTAGCAAACTCGTCAAAGATAATTCGATTTATGATTCTATTCGAACTTTTGGAATCTTAATGTTCAAAAATTATTTAAATCCCTTCGATTTACTTCGAAATTTAATTATTGAAAACTAGAACAGAAAACATTGAATTAACCTGTTTTTAGATTTTTTTAAAAAAAAAATGAAAGTGATATATTTACATTTTACTTCTTGAAGAGGATGAGAATACTTAAAAAAAAAATGAAAGTTTTTTGTCTTATGAAACTAGTTAAAATTTGAGACATTATTCAAGTTTCGGTAATTGAGAACGTGTGATGTACTGGATTAGAGTCGGCTTAAGTCATGAATATAAAAAGAAATGAATTTAAATATTCTCGGTTAGGCAAGCCTTTCCCTAACTAATAATAAGAGTGATGCATATTAAATAATTTGAATATCAAAGTTTTTTGCGTATACAGTTGCTGTTTAGTATTTAAATTAAAAATTAAAAGTTCTTAACAAGTTTTAAATCATTATGATTTATCATGTTGAATTTTTTATGACTCATTATATCCTCATAATCATATAAAAAGACAAGTATTTTTAATTCAAAAAAAAATTCTTTTATAGAAACTTGGAAAAATTCACACGAATTGATAAAACTGTTTCAATGCAAATTTCGATAAAATTAAAGAGAAAAATTAAATTTTTAGTTACTTTATGAAATCAATGAGAATTCTCTAATTATCACACTTTGCAGAAAATTAATTTTTGCATTTTAATTTTTTAACCCATTCAACAGGTGTGTAGTAATTTTCACATTTTTTATTTACATTTTTGCATATCTAATTTTTTTTACTGTTATTAAGAATTAAAAATTTTAGCTACCATTTGAATATAATTCGATCAGAAAAAAACTGCTTGACTTAAAAACAAATGATACTGTGTTTTCTTCCAGCTTATTTTAAAAATAAAATGTAAAAATATTGTATATAATTAATTGATTTGATGGTTAAATGAAAAGTTCTTCTTGAATAAAAAATCAAGACTTGAAAGGCAACTGCTGCTTATCTAGCTAGAAAATTCGAACATAATAAAATATGACACTGCAAATTCGTAATTTAATTCGAAAATTAGAAATTAATTGTTTATGATAAAAAAATTTTATATTATCGAATGACTAAAGGTCACTGATTGATATTTATAAAATAAAAAAAAAAATAAAATTAGCGAAGTCGAAATTATAATTTTCAATTTGTGCCTAAAGTTTGAGAAAAAAATTCTTTTGTTAAAAATGAAATTTTTCAAGTAAGGGTTATTTAAATATTTAGTCTCACACATTTTCTTTTAAAACTAGATTACCGATTTGAATTTTTGTCCAAATAAAACGAAAGAATAAAATATCAAAGCTTAGATACATTTTTTTCGAGTTGAAAAGTAAATATTTTGCATGGTTTTAGTAATAAAAAGTCAAAAAGTTTGTGAGTATCAATAAGTGTTTTGAAAATTTTGTTCAAAATTAAAATTCAAAATCCGTCGTTAATTTTATATGTTTTAAAAAATCTTCACGCTTAATACTGATTATGCGTGCTTTTTAATTATTTGATAAACCTCCAAATTAATTCTTATATCAGACATTATAACAAATACATACAAGAGTAAAGAAGGCGTTCATTGAACTTTGTTATCATTATTAACGTTGACAAAACGACTATAGTGCCGAATTTAAAAAAATTTTAAAAATTTAGGTAATCTGAGATAATTGTTATAAATTATTATAATAACTTTGACAATCGACAAGTAAAATTATTGAGAAATTTTTTGAATTTGTCTCTCTTGATTCTTGATACGTCAAGAAGAGATAGATATTGGTGTGATGGGAAGGACAAAAATTTATTTGATCGAGTCTATTTAATATTACATTGTTTCCAGTCGATTTCCATTTTAAAAATCTGATTATATATTGAAATACTTTGATGATGTAAAATATTTATCAATTATCTTTCAGGAACAAAAAAATTCATTAATAATAATGAATTGAGATCTAAAATTAATATCTAAATTCAAAAATAATTATTTCTATATAAAATGATGAGAAAAAAATAAAAACTATTATATTTTTCGAATTAATGGTCAAAAATATTGCAAAAATTTATTAAAAGAGGTCAAATTATTTTAACCTGTTATTGAAATACAAATTAAATAAACTTATCCAACTTTTTTTTTACATTTTAAATTTATAAAAATATAAAATTTGAGTTTAATTTTCATTCAAAGAAAAATTTTAATAAAATTATAAAATTTTCAAAAAAAATTTTTATTTCGTCGTCAGAAATAAAAAAATTCAAATTTTGATATCAATATAATGCATCGAATAATTTGAGAACTTCAATTTAGTTTTTACAAATCTTTTTCCAATTACGACGTACTAAATTTCGAACAAAAAAATTTTTCTTAGGATAATAATAAATTTTATTCTGAATTTGTCAATTTTCTTTTTTTTTTTTTTCTTTTTTTAATTGCTAAAATTTTTGAGTAATTTTAATTAATTTAGTGATTAATTCGCACAAAAAAATTTTTCCATTCTAATTTTAAGTTTCACAAATCAGACGAGGTCTCTGTTGAACTATTAAATTTTTCGAGAATCACGTTAATATAATCTAATAATTTGATACTAATTTAAAGATATTTTTTAACCGATCAAATAATTTTTTATTCCGTCAATTAGATATAAAAAAATTATTATGAAATTTAGAATTATTATTAAAAATTTTGTCAGTTCAAAATGATTCTATTAGTGATTTCAAAATTTTTATTCTTATTTATAACAATTTTTCTTTGTTTTATGTTATTTTGATTTTGAAATATTGAAAAAAAATTTGAAATTCGTACAGTTTGTCCTAAATATTTTTTGAGTTTAATTTTAATTTAGTTGATTTTATTGTCTAAAAATATTCAAGTTTGAAGGTAATAATTGTACTATTGAAAAATCGTACATTATTTATAAAATTTTTTTTTTCTTAATTTAATACTTGTATTATTTTTTTTTTATAGTATTTATCAAATTATACCGTATATGTATCTTAATAGATATTAATAAAGTTTATCTTTATTTGGAAAAATTTTCGATTTTAATTTGGTACATAAAAAGCCTTAATTGATTAAGCTACTTAGAGAATAGAAATGTTTAATTCGCCCAAAATACTTTCGTTAGTTTATAAAAATTAGGTAAAAGTGATAATAATCTCATATCGTATCGGGTTCAATTGAATATTCAAAAAAAATTTATTTATAAGAAAAATTTATCAATGGGCAATTTGAATAAAGGGTGCTTCAACTTTTGCGTAAAATTATGTGTAATCATCAATTTTTTGCTAAAATTAGTCCACAATCCGATCATAACTCGCAATTCAATCTTAAAATGTATAGCTATTTAAAAAAATTTTCAGGGTTTGGTTAAACTATTGTTGATATATTTATGTTTTTATTAATCTCTTTGCACTATTTATAAAATTACAAACTAAATTACTCTTTGTCTAATTTTTTTAGAGTTTATCAAAGAGCTATTCTAAGAGTTATTAAAATAAAAAAAATCATTGAAAATTGTTCAACAAATATTTTCATATATTCTAATTTTCAACAATCTTTTCAATAACAAAGATAAGCATCAAGTTTTGTATTTGCGTAATTTTCAAAAGAAAAACAACCAATTTTGATCATAATTACGATTCTAATTGTTAAATTAATGAATTGACCTTTTCGATCCCCATTTGGTCATCCTTTTTTACACGATAACAAATCGACTTTCGAAATTTTTAATTTTTAATAATTATGGTGTAAAACTATTTTTCTCAATTGTTAGCTTAAATTTTTTTTATTGGCAAATTTGGAAGCTTTTTTAATCATCTCAATCTTAAAAAGTAAAAAAATTACTTTTTTTTAAACGATAAATAAAAATAAGAAGAAAAAAATTTCAAATTATGATTTCAAAAATTTAAGGCAAATTTAATTATATATTTGATGAATTTTATTTTATATAGCGGCTCACACACTAAGTACCTATTAAAAATCATCACTAAAATGAATAAATCATGAAGATTTACATATCAAATTTTTTCGGTCAAATTTAAAGATTTTAAAATTTACTCTCTTCATGATCATTCAAAAACATTATACATACATTCAAAATTATGAATTTTGAAATAAATTTCAAACATATTCTCTTCGAATTGAATTCTCGATTGATAAAGGTAATTTAGCTAAAATCGAATTATTCTTACTTTTTTGTTTTCTATTTGAATACTGAGATATCAAGTTTAAGTTCAGCCTATTAAACTAATCATTTTTTAGTTCTATTTTTGTCAACCTTAAAGAATTGTGTTGAATTCCAAATAATTCTTTTTTTTTATTTTTATATTTTAATTAAATTTTTTCATTTTTAAAGTTATTATTTTCATTTTTCTTAAAAAAATCACTAATATTCAAATTATTGGTATTTAAAAGAACGATACATGAATAAGCATTCTGTAAATGTTTACTTTTGGTTTTTGTCAAAAAATTAATGTTGATGGAATTCAAAATTATTCATATTATTTCGATATAATGAATCATATTTGATAGTGGTCACAAAATTCATTATATCAATATTTTTTAATTATATTCTGAATCACATCAAAGAGCGGACAACGGTATATATTAAAAAACTTTGGCCTGAATATTTGATATTATTTGAATTTTAAATAATTTTTAAATGTAGTTCGTGAACCTTCTGATTATTTGTAAATACGTTTATTATATTATATCTAAAAAAAAAACAAAGTTGCGGAAATTATTTAAAAAAAAATTATATCATTTGTAGTCTACAATTCGTTGGAAATAATCATTTGTTATTATGTGAATTTTTGATTTATATGTTATAATTTTTTTATTTTTTATGAAAAATAAATAATTATAAATAATATAAACTGGCTGCTTGAAGAATTATATTGGTTCGACGAAAATCTTGAAACTTGAGTTATTTGCCAATTTAGTGTATTTTCTAGATTAATTTACAGATTTGAACGTTTCGCCATAGATTTTATCAAAATTTCTTTTCATAGTCATAACATAATGGCAGTATTTCGTCAAATTACTATTTCAGCAAATTTAAAAATCATTCTTGAATAAGTAGATTATATTTTTTACATTCAAAAACAGCACGACATTTATGATTTTCTCAAATGTATTCACAAAATTATACTAAAGATGAGTATTTCAAGCTTTTCTTAATCGATCAATATTTAAAAATTATAATGAAAACACAATTTTTCATTCAATATGAGCTTATATCTTTATCTGGCTTGCAATAAAAATATAATAAAAATATACATCTTTTGAAAATTGAGCGGTATATTAAAGATAATTCATTAATTTTAACATATAATCGAATTATCAGGCGTGTTTATCAAAGATTGATTAAAATAGTATCTTAGAAAATTCAAATCGAATTTTCGAATATGTCTCAAAGTATCCATTTCACAAAATACATTAATTTCAAACATAAATTTTAAAAATAAGAAAATATTTATGAGCATTCTTGATTTTTTTTTTAAAACTTTCATCTTCAAATGCATCACTTTAGGTATTTATGACATCATCCCAGTTCGGTGTCTCAATCTATTGCTTGATTCATTATATATTCAAATTTCGATTATAAACATTACCATAAGATTTCAGATAAATTAGATTGTAAGTCGAAATATCGTTTAATGGTTAATACATTAAAACGTGATTTTTTTTAACATTTTAGATTATATTGCTTGGTTGAATTTGCATTCTCTTTTGAGAAATTGAAAAAATAATTAAATTTAAATTTTTTACTATCCTATATAATGAGTAAAATGAATATATTGCTTTCGAGAAAATCTGAAAAATTTTTATTTTGAATTTGATTATTTTTCCAATGAAATTTTGTTTAAAACTTTTCTTACGGTAAAAATGATCTAAATTTTAATAATAAATAAACAAAAGTGATTGTAATTTTAATGTGTTTTCTTAATATTGTTCTTAAGGTTATTTACTCAATAGATATCTCCAAATTTATTGTTATTTTTATTTTTCCATTTTATAAATTTCTCAAGCATCTAAATCTTGAATAAATCCTGTAAATGGTTTTTTTTTTCATGGTAAATTCTCAGCATTNNTCAACAGAATAATTTTTTTTTTTTGCCGGTTTCACAAGTACTAATTTAAATTGATAGATGAGAAGATATGAAATTAATTTTAAGTAAATTGATAAATTTTCAAAGTACATGGCTGAAAGACACAAATTGGTTTAGTTTCTCTGTATTACAAATTTTTGTACACATATTTTATTTTGTCTGAAAGTATCATTTAAAAAAGTCAAAATTATTTCTTTCTATCTATAAACTGGTAGCTTATATTCATTTTAATACCCATAATAATCAAAAATTGATTTAAAATTTTTCCAGACCATACATTTAAAATAAATTGATTAATATTCAAGTAAATTTCGTTTTTTTGATTAATGTTGAAAAAATAAAATTCAGTTTGATCATAGCTGATGGTACAAAATAAATTATTCATCGAATGCATAACTCTTTTCTATAAAATTAGCTTATAATTTTTGGGTTTGAAATTACTGTATATCGAAATTTTTAAATTGAGATTTAAAATTACTTAGAACATCAAATTTGAGAACTGTTACCTGATGTTTTAAAAAAACTTTAAATGCAATTAAATCGATGATTTTTTTTGAATTTGAACTTGAAATTTCATAAGTATAAAGTGATTGCTAACTTTTTGAAATAGAAATTCTTTAAATTTATCAATCTATTTAAACATATCTTTAAAATAAATAGAAATTCTAGAATGCGACCAATTTTGATTCTGTTCACTTGTTGCTTTTAAAGCGTCTTTTTCTACACTTGCACACATGCGATTCTAAATTTCTGTTTACATGATTTCTATGTAAATTTGAAAATAATTGTTTTATATTTATAAATAAAAAATGAAATTGTATCAATACATTTCTCTTATAATAATTTTGATGGAACAAATTCTTCCGTGATTAAATCGACATGTTAAAATATGTTGATGTGACTTGCTTATAATTATTTATTTTAAAAATTTATATGTTTAAAAAATGAAAAATAAATAATTGCTAATAGATAAAAAGTTTTAAGTAATTTATCCAAGTCTATCAGATTGAGATTAAGTATTAGTTTGCTTGTGAATAACAGTTGATTAACCTCCAGCTTTTATAAAAAAAAGTCACAAAATAATTTTACAATTAAAAAGTATAGTTTCTAATAAAAATGCTGAGAATTTACCATGAAAAAAAAAACCATTTACAGGATTTATTCAAGATTTAGATGCTTGAGAAATTTATAAAATGGAAAAATAAAAATAACAATAAATTTGGAGATATCTATTGAGTAAATAACCTTAAGAACAATATTAAGAAAACACATTAAAATTACAATCACTTTTGTTTATTTATTATTAAA
>BLXL01010085.1:0-28533 GCA_023170135.1 Acarapis woodi
TGCTAACATTTTATGTATTGAACTGAGAATAATGTGCCTATTTGCCCTATAACTTGAGGTAATTTTAAACCATAAATACTATTAAGTATCACACATTCTTTCTAAAATATTTGAGACTTCGATATGTTTTAGGTCATTTACGACTCGTTAGCGTGCATAAGATTTTTTAATTTGAAAATTTCAAATATCTCTATATAGACAATTGTGTAATTTGATTACAAATTATTCTTTTTCTAGTTCTGAAAAATTTTTAATTAAAATAGTTTCATAATAAGATCTAACTATTTTGAATTTTTAATTTAAGAAGAAAAAAAATAACGATTGTTAAAAATTTATACAAAATCTTTTTAATAAAAAAAAAATGGCTACAATTCTTTAAATTTTTTTTTGTTTTCAAATGTTAGACAAATTGAAAAAATTCAAACTTTGAATTTTGAAAGATCATCTCGAATTTTTTTTATCAAAATTAGATAAAAAAGTGTGAAATTGCTTTTATTATTATAAAAAATCGCCATCCGATTTAAGAATTTTCATTATAATCATCTTAATTAAATCACAAAACCGAAAATTTTTGGAAGCATTTTCACATATAATGGTTATATTTCAATCTGATTATTAATGAATATAATCATTGATTACTGATTTATCTTTAAAATTATTTGATTTCTAATTTTTTTTAAATATAAAAAAACGTTTTATTTATTGAATATATATGTGAAGAAAACACAAAATATCATATCTAAATTTAACTAAATTTTTTTTTAAATGTATCGAATTAAAAAAACAAAACTTCAATGTTAGCCAAAAGACAAATTATATAACGAAGTATAATTTGTGAAACAGATTATGAGATAGTTTGAATTGAAAGGAAAGATAAAATTTTTATTGATATTTTTGAATTAATTTATAATTTGATGAATACAGTAAAATGATTTATGATAATTGAAAATCCTTCCTAGAAAATAAAATTAAAATTTTTCACTATTATTCAATCAATATCGAAGTGCGAAAATAGGTGTTGGTGCTTTTTAAAGTTACAAATCTCATCAAATAATAGATCTAAAAAAAATTTCATAATATAAAATAGGTTTTATTCTTTAAAATTTGATTCTCATTTTCATATAGAATTATTAATAATAATCGATTATTAATAGCTTTTTTATTTACAAAAATCTTATTTCAACTATTTTATACTATTGTTAACAAACTTGAAATATTAATACCTTTATATCATAATATTAATAATAATTATCTACTGGATAATTATTTAAAATTATTTTAGTTTTTTCTGTTTTAAATACAAGTGTCAGTGTAAATAATTAGAATAAATTTTAAAAAAGGGCCTTGTCGAGTTTTCTGAAAATATTGTTCAAGATTTCTAACCATAATAAATTTTTTTTTACATTTTCTATTAATAATAATGTTCACTGATTCACTCTTTACTGGATTTTGAAATTCATAATTTGTAAAAAAATTAGGAAAAAAAATTTTATTAGACACAACTTTACATTAAAATGACTCAAAATCATTAGTTAAAGTATAAAGTTTTAATTTCTAATGATGACAATTGCAGTGTATATGATGCTTTAATTTCAATGTTCTTTATATGGTTAACATAGACATCTAATTTTCTTTGCTTATTAATAATTATTAATTCTTCAACGAGAAATGATTAAAAATATTTCTTGACAATTCATATTATTTTACTAAAAATTCAAAATAATATTCAAATTGTCAAAAGAAAAGTTATGCAAATTATACTTGTTTGAACTTTAAAATAAAAATAGCTTTCAAGCATCTTTATTTTTATGCCAAATTATTTCGAAATTTGACGAAAAGTTTTAATTTCAACCGTTTTAAAACAAATGAACATAAATGCTAACTCAATGAGAGACTTGAGGCATACTCTAATTTAATATAATTACAAATTGTATGTATAGAAATTATGAATTCAACTAAAATACCTTAGAAGATTCAAAAAAATATCTGATACTTTTTTAATCAAATGAAAAAATTTCTCCCTAAAAAGCACGAATTATTGAAAGGGTACTAATTATTAATCTTTTCGGATCAACGACTTAAAACGTATCAAACAATAAGCTCTAAATGTTGAAATCATTTCAATTTACCTTAATAAGTGAAATACAAATTTCTTATTATTTTAATATATGAGTTAAAAACGAAAATTTTTCATTTTTAAATTCTAAGAATGCAGTCTAAATAAGCTTGATAAGGAAATAAAATTCTTGAAAAGTTTCTAGCATTTAAAAAAATGCACAAAATACCTTTCTCCACTTGAATTCATAAGGATTATGGTTTTAAAATTTATTAAAAATTTTAAAACTTTAAACTCATAATCTTAAATAATACAGAAATTTATAACATTTTTCTAAACCATGCGAAAAATCTTAAGTCAAACAAAATAAAAAGAATAGAATAATTTTGAGGAAACATCATTTTAGAATACTTAATTACTTGATGATTTGTTCGAAGATTTGCTAAAAATATTTCATAATTTTTTTCTAAAAATTTTCTATGTAATATCAGCGTCAAGAATTTTCGTCATTTTGATATTTTTAATTGCGTCAGCAAGAGTGCGATTTCCATTAATCTTATGTAAAAGTTTTAATTTACTCAAAATTATATTTAATAGAAAAAAAAATTGTCATGAAACTAAAGAAAAATTGAGTAAACTAACTAGATTCACCTGTATCCATTAAGTTTAAAAATAATTATTATTTTAAGAAAATGACTCAAATATTTCATAAATTTCGGAGAATGATTATAACTTCCTAAATTGAAAATTAAGAAGATTTTAGGATTTAGAAATTATTTTATGTTGCTTAGAAACTGATTTTTTTGAGTACTACAAAAGTCTAATGAATCTAAATAGATTGTGAAAAATTATTTTGAATTGATAGTTTAGGAAAAATATTTTAAGCAAAATCAATTGCAAGGTATTTCCGATCCCGAAGAAAAATTGACTAGTATTAAAATAATGTTGAAAAATTTTATTAGGCCAACTATTAGTCGTTGACTAATTTATAGTTTGACTAATTATCATAATCAAATATTTTTTACCTAGTTCTTTAATATGACTAGTTAAAATCATTTTTTTACGTATGCACAAGCCACATATGATTATAATTAATCTATGAATTTATTCAAAAACTTATTCAAAAAAAAAAGGAAAATTTTGTTGACAGGTCGAGTAAATGTGTTTTGGAATAAAAAATTAAAATTTATAATTATATTTAATTTTTTTAAAACAATTTTGGACTATTTTTAAATATTTTTTTTTTTTCAAGTTAAACTAAGAAGTGAAAAATAAAACAAACAAATTTAATTAATTTGACCTCAAAATTTAAATAGTATTAAATAGAATTTTTTTTTTAAATAAAAATTTCACATATCTTAAACTTCTTTTAATAATAATAAAACGGTTGAATATCCGAATAAGTTTATTGTGAGCAATTTCGAATAAATTCACTTTTTTACAAGTATTTTTCTGATCATTCTTATTTCATCATCGGCAAACACACAATCAGATTGCATATTATAAACTGTATATTTGCATTACTAAAATTTTTAAAAAAAATTTTTTTCGATAGCATTTTAGGGTGAAATAGATTTAATATTTTTATATAGTATTCACAAAAAATAATGTAGAAAAAAGTATCGATATTTTTTACATTGCCGATTAAAATTTGACAACATTGAGAAATGAAAAAACTAATAATTCATATTGAGATTGAATCAATATAAAAATGATTCACAATGATACAATATTATTTGTGATTATACTAGACGACTCATTGTTCAAGAATACTTACTTTTTTTTCGTATAATATAGAATAGTACATTTAAAAAAACATACTGATAACTTGCATCTTAATACATATTGATATTTCGTGCGAATGGCGCAAATAATTGTTCTAAATGCAATTTATGAGTCATCACACCCTTTAAAAGATATTAAATAAAAATAAATAAATAATAAAAAACTCAACATATTATCGAAAAACATATGATTTAAAATAAATTAATAATTCTCAATTTAAGAAAATTTTTGACAAGTTTTTCTGATTAACTGGTAAATTAGAATGACAAAAATTTCGATATTATTTCGCCAAAAAATAATTACAAAATTTAATTTAAATTAAAATATAATCTAACTTCTAAAATTGTTTGTAAAAAGCTATATTGATAAAATATTTTTTCAAAAAGCTATGAGAACTTTTATTTTAAAAATATAAAAAAATAAATTTTTAGCCTTAAATTTCCGAGATTCATTCTGCAAAGTTTCACAAAATTTAGAGCGTCTAGATAATAAGACAATTTATGCAGAATAATTAGTGCGATTCATAAAAAGCACCTTTTTATCTCGATAATCGAAATAATTGATGATTAAAATTTTTTTAAATATAATGGATCAAATTCAAGCATGAATGACATTAAATAGTAAGTTGTAATATTTTTTGTAATCGATAGTTCTTATTTCATAATATTCTCTAGAAAATTTTAGTCAATATATCGTTGTCTAAGAAGAACAATAAATAGATATCTAACTAAAATTCCCAAAAAGTAAATAAGAACATTATAATTTTTAATGAACAAAAATTTGGAAACAAAATATTATGATGACAATGAAAAATTATTTTCTTTTATCAACTTAGATGCTTAAGTAATAGCGAATCTCATTATGAGAACTAAAAAACTTATCTATTTTCATTAATGCGTTTAAGTTTTTTCATGGATAAGAATTGTTTTTGAAAATTTTTAAAATTCGAATTAATATTAATTTAAATTCCGCTGTAATCTAAATATTTTGAGATTTTTATTTTTGATTTTTTATAATTTCTACTATTTAATTTACTGAATTGATTTTCGATATAATCTTATTCTGAATTTAAAATCAGAATTTAATAGTTAAATTTTAATGATGACCAAATTCTTTTTAAAAAGACTAATTTCGGCAAAAAAGAAAGGATTTGAAAATTTATTTTGAATGTTTATTTGAAGCAAATTTAACTTATTACTATATATTCAGTAAAAATGTATAAGTGACAATTGATAGATTTATTTATTAAAATGATTTTTATCGATAATTCGAAAATTTATATCCAGTTATCTAGAAAAAATTTTTAGACATATGTTTAAAAATATAAAATCAAATTAATTTTAACTTATTAGGCATAAAATTATATTCGGTCTTTTGAATACTTTTGTTGCTCGAATTTTTCATGATTCGTATTGAATAATTTAAATTAAATGTATATAAAATTAAACAAATATTTTGCAGAAAAATTGTCTTTGATCTTCATTAATTAGATACTAAATCATTGAAATTTGCACATTAAATTTTATAAATGGTTATTGTTCAAATTTTCAGATGATTAATATGTTTAAATTTTTTGAACATATTATTTGGCCACTTAAGCGGCAAAAATTCTTAATTTATTTTTTATTTGAAAAATTAATTAATTGTTAATAAAATGAATTTTTTAAAAAAAAATTTCATTGCGATTAATTCTTTCTTTTCAATATAATGAAATTTCAAATAATTTCTTAAAAATTTTTGAAAGACATCGTAAGCCAAAATTTCAATTTTTGAATAATAATTATTGTGAATTTCTTCAAAATGCGGTTCAAAAAACTCAATAGCTTTTCCATTTTAATATATTTATATCATGATAATTATTTTTATAAATAGATAATAATAAAGAAGTAAAATTGATAATCATCTCGAATTTGATAAAATTTTGATAAATTTTACATTAAAATTATGAAACGAAATTCAAAAAGTTTTTTTATTAATAAAAAAATTATACTAATAATTCAAAAATTAATGACAAACATTAAGAATTAGTGAATTCTTTTATTTGATGATTTGGAATTAAATTTCTAAAATTCATTTGCTTTTTGTGGATTATTTGTTTGAATGATTTAAGAAAGAGAATCAAAAAATCTAAAAATTTGTTTAGTTAACTACAATACTTTTTTTGTCAAAAATTTCAGTTAAATAAGTAATGTAATGAGAGTAAAAAAAATTTTTCTTATAATATTGAAAAGAGTGAATTTTATTTATTTTTTTATTTATTTATCGAAAAAACAGAAATTTTTTTTTAATGAATTAACATAAATTAATTTAATTAATCAATTAACTTTCACCTGTTAAAATGTATAAATCAAAAAAAATATTATTTCTTAATACTAGAAGTTTCAATGGGAAAAAAAACAAATGGATGACATACGAATAGAATCTTAAAATTTTTTTACTAAACAATATCTTTAATGAAAAATCTTTCAAGTTATCATGAGCATAGATTTGAAGTCTGTGACTCATAAATTTTTTTTGTCATATGAATAGTTTCGAATATCCGTGAACTATCAAAAAAAAAAATTCTTTTGAATTTATTAATAGAGATTTCAAACTAAGAAACAAAAATATCAAGAAATTTCTTAAGTGTAAGAGAACATTTAGTTGTTGTTCAAAAGAAAAGTTTAATTATATTTTTAGAAAAAAAAACTCACAAAATTTGATACGGGCAAGAAAAAAAATTCAAATAAACTTAATCAATTTCTACAAATTTTTTCCAATAAAGAAAACCGAACATTCTTCCGGCAATCGTAGCCTCAAAACACACTTGCAAAATTGAATTCATAGATTCAAATTGAATAGAAGGTATGATACTGTGATGAAAACTTTTATTTACATCTTCTCTTTAAGATCTTAAAACTTTGTATAAAATTTATATGTATTTTAGTAGCGAATTCACTGAACTGTTTGAATTTAAGCAATAGTTTAGGTTCTTGTTGATGCAATAGCTTGAAATGAATGACGCTATAAAAACGGAAATAGAATTTTTCGTTTACTAAATATAAAAAAATTTTTTTTCTATTATTTACTTAGACCAATACCATAGTTTTTGTTAGTTTATGGTTGTATAATCAATATTGATGGTCTGTAAAAGCCACTAGTTTGATGCTATTACCCACAAGTTATGAAAAAAGTGTTTAGCTCTCAAATTTATAATATTAGATATCACATTTGAATTCTCAATGAAATTGGTTTGTTTGGTTTGCTACTACTATTCAAAAATTTTTTTTAATTGTCAGACAAATCCGGTTCCAAATACTTTTTCAACAAAAATGTCTGTTTTGATCTTTATATATTTTGTGGAGATTTGTGTATTAAACAGAGAATTCTGTTAGAAATAAATGATTAAATAACTTAAAAATGTTTGCCCTTAAAGCAATTAAATATATAACCTAATATGCGATCCTCATCAGTCGATTTATAAATTGATCTTTTTTCTATTGAATATTTTCTTCATCATCCATTAATTGGCTTTTAAATTTTGTTGAAAGATTTTCAATTGAATGATTTAATGCGTATCATTCGATGGTTTTACATATAAAATTTCATAGTTTCACATATAAATGAAATTAGATCGTATTTTACATAAAATATCAATTCCTCGCTTGCAAATTAAAAAAAACTAATATTTTTTATATATATTTGAATGGTATAAATCATATCGCATATTTTTTTTATAACACAATATAAATGGCATTTTATATAAGTTTTTCCTTTACTCACTTTTATTTTGTTTCAAATCCGATTAATTTTTGAGAGAGAAATTTGCTCAAAATTTAAATTATGAATAAATTTAAGAAAATTCAATAATATCTATTTTTGTTTTTTGACTACTCAATACCATCAATTTAATGTTCCGAAAATATTATGAAATTTTTTGTATAGCAGTATTTCGTGTGTCTAAATTTGGTGAATTTTAGACCTAAAGACAAGTCGATAAATTTTCTCGATCATTTTTTCATTAACCTAGACAATCGACTAATGGCAGCAAAATGTATTTTTCATTCATAAGGAAACGACGTTTACTAATTTGAATTGACTGACCTTTAGGTGAGTTGCTTGTTACGAATCTAAAAATTTTAAATCTTGATATTATTCTCTCTAATGCTTTTTCTGTCATGCTATAAATTTGACTATGAATTTTAACTTTGAAATAAACTTGACAATTATTCGTTTTCTAGATAATAGTATGACAAATTCGGAAAAAGGTGGCAGATAGAACCAAAATTTTAATTGCGAAATGGCATAATTTAAGAATAAAATTCATAGTCAATGACCTATTCATTATTTTTCCATTCTAACAATGCCTTCAATTAAGAAAATTTTATAAATGTGGTAGTATTACAATTTACAACAGAGCAGTTACCAAAAAAGATGAAAACCAGGACTGCTGTAAGCCCATCAACAGATTCGTAATGTGAATAGATTCGCAATATAATTTAACTTTTAGTCACCTTTTTCTTTCAAAGATAATATAAATATATTTAAACATAATCATACTTTTTCTCAAATATATATCAGTGCATCAAGAGGACTGCTGATAAGAAGTTTCAATAAAAATTTCTTTCATAGAAAATGATGGTGGTTTTTTTTTCTTTCTTGATATTACTTTGTGGAACAAAGGTTTTATGGTTATATTTTCAACATGAAATGAGGATAACTTTATTACCTATTTAAAATTTCGTTTCCAGTTGTATTTGTAAGAAATAAAATTAGATACCTCAAAATTTGCATTACTTTGTTCAATAGATTTTCTAAAATGTACTCAATCACCGAAAATACGCACAAAAAATTTATGAATATTCTTGGAATTAAAAGGAGTGAAATTTTTTGAAATTACTAACCTTTTAAGTTCTATAAATATATTAGATCATCTTCATAATGAATAACAATCACAATGAAACGAAAAAATAAAATTTCATGTTTTTGTATTTAATAGACTTTGTTGTAGATTATTGATATTTGTTCGAATTTTAAAATTCTTGTCTTAAGATAAACTTTACATATTGTGTACTTTACCCTCTTTCGGCGAAGAATTTTTAAAAGAACACAAAGTGTCATTAAATGTTAGAACTTACGTCAAGTGCAAAAAGCACGTGCTCAAAGTTTGAAATTAGCTTTTTTCAGTCTTTCTATTTTCTATGATTTTTCATTACATTTTTTTTTGTTAATGCTTTATATTATTTAAAGTATATAAATTCATTCTCTAATCAACCACGTCACATATTCGATGACACAATCATGATACACTCTTGATACACAATGTTTTTAATGCCTTGTTGGAAAATCAAATCGTATATTATAAAATGCTATTATAGCGAAATAATATTACACACATATAATTTTATATAGCATATAATATAATATGTGATAAAATAATGTTTGAGACAAACTCTATTTGCCATTAGCGCTTTGTACATATTAACTAAATGTAAAAATTTGTTTTGACACTTTGTTCATTTTTTAATTGTCGTCTTTGGATGGTTTTGTTGGTCACTAGCCACAAAAAAAAACTTTTTTATTCTACACATTTATCATTTGACGTTAGTTAATTTTCAAATTTAACGATCTAAATTCTAAATTTAATCGATAGAATATTAGTCTGATATATATTAGTTTTTAAGTTTTGATATAAGTTTTGATGTTCGAACAAAAATTAAGAGCTGATAAAAGGTTTTTGATGTTTTTCAAAATTTAATAGGTATTGTTTTTAGTAACTTAGATAACAAGATGTTATTTACTATATTATTTCCAGTATATTTGTGCATAGTTTCTATCATTCACACTGAAAAATTGCATTTCAAATATAATCATATTAAAATGGCTTTCAAAAATGATTTTTCATTGTACAATGGGGAATTCAACTAATTGAAATCTGAGTCAGATTTTGAATGTCGCATAAAACTAACATAATACGTGGACACATATTTTAAGGTTTTTCTCGTTTTTTGTTCCTTCATCTTATAAAATTTTTGTTTATTAATATAAGTTGAAAACTTTGACCTGATGGACAATTTATCGAGTTTTTTAAAATTCATTCGACATTTGAAGTCTTAACGAAATTCAAGATTTAGCAAATATATTATTGAAATATTATAGAAAATAAAATTGCATCAATTTAATTTTAACATAAAATGAAATGATCTTTTTTAATCAAATTGCGAAACTATTTATATTTAACATTTTCACGTGCATTAATTATATATATTTTATAAATTATTATCCTTTTTCAATTATTGTTATCGAATTAGGTAGATGTAAAATTTAGGTTGTTAAAATAATTATTCATTGTGAATACATTACTATTTTTCAGGTAAACAACGATCTAGTAAAAATCATATTGAATTTTCTATATTTATGTTTAGATATATATTGATTAAATAATATACTTTGAAAAATGAAAATTAATGATAAGTTAATAATTTATAATCAGATTGAAATGTTTTTACTTTTTAATCATATTTTTATAAGGCTTAAAAATAAAATTGTATCTCCAAGAAAATGTCGAAATACTATAAAGATTTTATACGACTTAATTTACCGATTCTGGTTAAATATTTTAGATATTCTAGCTATGATCAAGATAAAAAGGTAATAGGTTGATCATAGACACAATCTGTAATTTGATATTCTTCAAATAACAAAATATTCTTTAAATTATTCATTAGTTAGATATTAATATAATTTTTCTTTGAACAAATGTTATTTTCTTTTCAATTTACTATTTAAAAATATTTTTTTTTGTTTTGCATATGAAGATTTGATCATAAGTTGATTCTAAAACTGTCAAAATTACCTTGTCCATTTTATATATGTTACTCTGATATAAATGATATTTACAAAGATGCTTAGTAAAGAAAAAAATTTAAATCAATTATATAACTTTTTTTTTGAAATATAAATTTCGATGATTTGATTTTTAATTTTTATTGTGTTATTTTATTAATACCTAAAAATAAGAACAATTCAATGGCTAGGTAATAAATAGATCTGTCTAAATGTTATATTAAATGGACAATCGTTTCGTAAACAATGAGCCACAGAAGTAAGTAGTATTTTATTAAGGAAAAATTGCTATGATTTTTTTAGATTGACGAGCTTCAATAGGCATTTAAGTTCATAGATTCTCAAAATTTTTTTATTTGAAGAAAATTATGCTCAATATTCCATATAATGTCCGTTTCTGCAAATTTGATTCATACGTGAAGATTTATGAATCTATTCAATCAATATATATAAAAAATATATATAAAAAAGAAAATATTGCTCTTTTTAATTAAATGCCCATTGAGGTCACAGAAATCCTAGAATTCGGGTATGTAATTTATTTTAAATGTGTATCTTATGAACTTGTCAACAATAGAAATGAGCACAACTTCATTACTGTAGTATTTAAATCTTTATTTTTTTAAAAGGCTAACTGTTCCAAAGAAAAAAAAAAAATCGAAAAATTTAAAGAAAAAAAATTGAAAAAGAAAAAAATAATTTAATACAGAACCTGGAAATAATTTTTGAAAATTTTCAGTAATAAAATGAAAATTTTCGAATTTTTTTGCAAACTATCAAATAGTATATTTTATTTGGCTTCAATTCTGAGAGAGTCATATCTAAAATATTATGAATAGCAATAAATGATAAATGTATAAATTTTACGAGCTCGATGCAAAAGAAAAAGAAAAATATTTGATTAGACTACTTTTCTGACGATAAAAAGTAGAATTATTCAATTTAAATGTATACACATTGGCAAGATGATCTAAAAAGAAAAAAATTTTATAGTAAACCGTAGTTTGATACTTGACTATCTCTGGATATACATATATTTTCATATATGTACACTTTAATAACTGAAAATGATCTTTGAACAAAAGTAACTTCCGTTGCAGAGGTCGCGTCGTTATCAGTCAAACAACATTCATTCACAGACAATTTGCTTCGATTTATTGAACCGAAAACAGTGTTCTATTCATTGAGATTCGCTTGAATTTGTACAGATTTCTAACCTATGAAAAATTTACAGGCCAAAACCTCTTTCGAACCCCATCGAAAGTGATCGCTTTGTGTTTAATTTCAGTGTAATCTAATGGTACGCACCATAATGATGAACAAATACAAACAAAAGCTAGATTTGTTAATTTTCTCTGAACTTCGTCTCAATTTAGATATTTGTATTTGGAAGAAAAAGAATATAAAATGTTTTCCATATAGCGAAATACATTGAGAATTCGTAAGCTCTTTTATTCTTTAGACCGGATAGTGCATTATACAAAAAAACCTTAATATAAAAAGCTTACGATAAGTTCGATTAATTTTTGAAAAAAAAATTTCTAGTTAATTGTCAATTAATTTAATTTATCTGTTGTGTTTTAGATAAAGATAATGTATACATTTTAATAAATATAGTATAGAATGCATAATCACATAATTAACAGACTATTAAAAGGACAGTAAGTAAAAAGATAAGGGAAACGGAATTAAGAGCTACAATGAAAATACATAATTTATAATTATTGTCAATTGCTCACGTATACTTAGGATATTTTAATTCATTTCAATACTTCTTTTACTTCAAGGCTTGAATAAATTTTATAGATTAGTCCCTATTAAAAATTTGACTTTGAATATAACATACCTTTCGTAAACATTTTTTTACCTCAATTTTATCATTCATTTTATTTTTACAAAAAAAATTTCTGTCGCAAAGTAAAATTGACTAAAATTCTGCACAATAATGTAATTAATTATATTTTACTAAAAAAAATCGTAAATTGTTTAATAATTCGAAGTTTAAAAGAAACATCCTAATATGATCGGATCTTTGTAAACAATTAGTTTTTTACATATTTTGAAACCGTGGCGAAAACAAATAGAAATCTATCTATACTGATATGAGTGCAAATTATAAAGGGATAAAACACTGTCTATTCATTTTATTAACTTTTTTTTACTCTCGATAATTAACTTTTCAGATCCGTTGATCGCTCTAAGCATTAAGTAAAATTTTTATGTTAAAATTAGATATATATTAATCAATATATTTAATGTTTTTTACTAGAATTTATAATATTTATATTAAGCGCACAAAATAAGAGAATTTAAATTATAAATTCAAAACAATTTTTCACGATATATTAATATTCCTAATTTTTATGTTCCGTAAATGCACATTTGACATTAACAAATGTTCACAGGATTCAAGCCAAAATAATATAAAAGATAAGTCAGTAGCAAAGTATCAATTTACTGATTTGGATGTTTAAAGATTTTAATTCTAAAATCTATAAAAGGAGTATATAAAAAGCATTTAATTAAAAAAAATTTTCCGATTTTAAAAGCTCGAAAAATTAATTTACAAAATAAATAAAACGTGAATTTTAATTCTAAATATCGAATATGCGGAAGAAAATATGAAAATTTACTTCTCGTTTACTGAAAATCTGCTGTGATTTATCCTTTAAGCAAAAATTTTACTTAAATCATTGTGAATGAAATTCCGGTTGGTTATTTCAAAAATTGAATCGATTAGACGCACGCGCTTGATTTTTAAATGAATATTATTTGCCAAAAGTGTTTTTATAGATTTTCAGTATTTTTTATTGTTAAACATATACAAAATAACCCTTATCCGCCTTATGTCCTATTCATTTCTTATTTTTTATTTTTAAAAATTCCTTTTATTTTTTATGCTATAATCGTAGCCATACTTAAATTTTTTGATGAAATTATTTAAATTTTTAAAAATCTATATTTTTAATCAAATAATTTTTTGTTAAAAATATCCAAGTTCACTTTAAAATTTAGAAATATTTTTCTATCTAAAATTATATATATATTTATGATTTTGTATCTATAGACATAGTCAAGTTATTTTTTTTTTATGTAAATATTTTATGTTCTTTTTTCATCATTTTTGAAAACTTTCTGATTCAAGTCTATTAACAATGTTTAGCGGAATGTTTATACATTTTAAAAATATATATCAATGCTGTTTATTAAATAAAATTTTCTTGACTCTAATAAAATGAGTGAATAAAATCATGCTCATATTTGTGACAAAAAAATTAAAAAAACAGAATTAGACAATCAAAATTTACATTCGACTTGCTTAACTTTGCAATATTGCATATAAATTCATGAAATAACTTTTTGACTAAACTTAATATTGAATTCGGTAAGTAATAAAATTCTATTGGAGTAAATTTATGATTGAAATAATAATTTAAAAAAAAACCACTAATATCATCGTTTTTTATTGTTCTTAAATTAAATTCATTAAAAAAAAAATCTATATTTAGTTCTTCAATCTTTTAGATCTTAAGATAAGATTCATTTAGCATTCATATTCTTTAATTAGAAGTGCATTCCTCTTAAAAGTATCAGAAAACAATATTCAAAAAAAATGTAACGATTTCACGTTTTTGCTACTTTGATGGACAAATAATTTTAACATAAAAAAATTTTTTAAATGGATAATAGTACATACCATTTTTCATTATAATCATGTGTAATGATTTAAAATAAAATAGTAAAGTTTTCTACGATGTTCGATACTAATAATTAATAAAACTAAAAAGTTCACCCGAACTTATAAGATGCCAATTGAGTTAATCTTTCTACCGACTCAATCTAGCAAAGTGCTTAAATTACCAGTTTAATAAGTATCAGGATGAAGTGTTAGCCATTATAAATCGTTAAATTAATGACAATGCTCACATCTTCCAAAGTATAAAAATTTTTTCTTTTCAATAAGTCTGAAACGTTTCTTTATATGAATTTATATATTATTTGAGCTTGACCAGACTTTTTAAAGAACTATCATCAGCCTGCGTTCAATTGAATTTGTAAAGACTAATTAGTTGACTTTGTATTGCGACATATATACAATTATTCAATATACAAAGCATACGTAAAACTAAAGTTTTATCTTTTTTTAATCTAAATTATATTGTTTCAAATTTTTTCGGATCTTAAGTCAAAAAAAAAAATCAGATATACAAATTAACATCTGAAACTATTAAACATTATTTCGTAGTTCATTACTTATCGATCAATTTTTTTTATTTTTTTTGATTCGATTCGGAAAGATATTTATATGAGAATAGACTTAGATGTTATTTATTTAAGGATCTAATTTGCACCAAAACACTAACTTTTAAACATGATTTGATAGACTTATCAATGTTAAAGACTCAAGAACTTTTTTTTGTATTTATTTTTAAATCATATATAATTCATGTATTTAGAAAAAATCCAAATCTAATTCAATGATAATGATGCATTTAAACTTTCAAAATTTATGCAAATAAAAAAAATGCTATGGTCAGCAAATTCGTTTCTCAAATTCGAAAATGAAACATTTCGTATCTTTACTTCAGAATCAAAGCGACAAAAATACATGAAATTATTTTTTCTTAAGTGCTAATAATAGGAAACACACCATTAAAAACTGAAATCACACTAATCAGCTAAAAATGTGTTTTATGAACTATTGATAAAAATAGATGATACAGGGAGAGTTTTTCATCATCAGCCGCATCAAAAATGCTTTATAATTTAAAATTTTAGTCATAAATATTTGTTTATGCAGAACAAAATTTTGAGAACTGTTTTTTTTAATTTGTTTTGAAATTTTATAAATCAAAATGAATCAATTTCTTAAGCTTGTTTTAGATTTTTAGAAATGTTTATTCAAAGGAAATCAAATTTTATCTCACAAGCCTAAATTACTACACACATCTTGAAAAACAACTCAGAGTTAATATTTTTTTTCTCAAATTTAATTTTGATTTAAAATTCTTATCACCATACCTAGGCTTTATAAAAAAATATGCGATGACTTCGAAAGAAAGATTTATAAAAAAATTAATTCAAAAAAATTCAAAAATAGAAAAAAATATTAATAGGCAAATCAAAATTTATACTGATTTCAAGTTTTTATTAATATTACAATAAATAATAAAAAATTTTTTAATTATTAAGTCGTATCTTTATCTTGTTAATAAAAACATTAGCATTTTATGTGAAAAAATGATAGATAATTCATATTGAATAAATGATTTGTGAAAAATCAAAAAAATACATTTTTTTTATGTTTGTTCGAAAGTTCAAAATTCGTCTTTGAAGAAGATAGTTGTGAATTTGAAAAACCGAAACTTAATTATTCAGGTTGTTTGCAAAAAAAGTTATGACAAGAATGTGGACACACTTTTTTGCACCGTAAACATTGTTAATTCAATAGCGTAAAAAACGGCAAAAATTTTTACTTGATAAGAAAAAAATTAATTAAGTTTTTTTTTTAATGTGTTAATTTACAAATTGATTTTATGTTATTAATATAAAACGGGTGCTTAGAATTATAGAATCAGATAAGCAATGTTGAATTAAAAATTCATAGACTAATAATTCTTATTTTCGTACCATGAATTCATTTTTTTTCGATAATTTTGATTGTAATTTCGAAAACAAAAATAATTTGTCAGTCATTTTTATTTATAGCAAATTTTCGTCATTTATAATATTAATTTTCATTTCATAACCACATTAATATAATGGGCAAATTGATTTAAGTCAAAAATAAAAATTTCTGATTATTTCAATGTTAATACAATTTATTGTGAATAAGATCGAATCATAAATTATTCTAATAGGAAATAAAAAAAAAAAAAACAAATTTATTATGATTGAAAAGCAATATTTGTTTTAAAAGGTCGGAAAATTTTTTTTTGAACCTTCTAATATTTAAATAGATTTTTTTTGTAGCCACAAAGATAACTTAAATTTTATTTTATTTTTAAATTTGTGAGTTAATGAAAATTTTCAAAGCTGACAGGTGAATCGCTAAATTAGAAAGATTAAAAGAAGAAAAAAAAACGCTACAAGAAATAAAGTGAAAAAATGCAATAGAGTACATCAAGATATCCTAAAGTAAATTGAAAAGTTGACCTTAAGTATTGTAGATTTCCAAGTTTAAAAGGTAAAATGCATAAATCAATTAAATGCCACTCCTTAACCAAGATAATTTTTTTTATAAATTTATATATTTAAATCTATACACAAACTGAAAAAATTGAAATATCTTTTCTCTATATTAAATAACCATAATCGAAAAAGTTATCAAACGTATAATCTTGATATTTTTGCCACGCTTGAAATACACCACCACAATTCTCTAACTTCTTTTCTTTAAATCGGTTTTAAATCTTTTTTTATTCTCATAAAAAAAAACATTTGGGATCTAATATTGCTTTTTTAAATTGAATACATAAATCTTGATACATTGCCATGAAGATACACAAATTTCAAGCCCAACTCTTAAATAGTAGGGAAACTAAATTTATCATAAATTTTAATGCTAATTTTGTGGCACAACCAGTGTAAATTGAGAATAAAGTGGCAAGATAAGTCACAAAATTTTTAAAAACCTTATTATTTAACTGAACATCAAAATGTCATACAAATCATAATCTACAATCAGCTTTAGTAGTTCGGTCCTAAATTTTAAAAAAACTTACTCTTTTTGGAGATATTTTAGTTTTCTTAAAACTTAAAAAAAATTCTAAATTTAAAATCTCTTACTATTTGTTAACTTGATACCTCAACTTGAAGAGTAAATTCTGATTTTTTAAGAAGAAATGTATTTTAAGATCTATGTAATTGAATATTTCGCTGTGTGACTCCTCTGATTACATCATTTCAATAAGCTTCTTTATCAGTTCAATTGTCAAAAAATCTTCAAATGTTCCCTAGAAATTGAAATAAGTTCTTAGGTTACTAAATCAGTTTACAATGTAATGCCATGATTTTACCCAATAGACCATAAACATTGGGTAGAATTGAATTTCATATAAGCAAAAAGTCCCTATTACATATTTGTCAATTAGTCTTTTTAGTATTACAACATACTAGAAATTTCAGCATATTTTTATGTACCTTTTTTGTAAACACAAAGTATTAATCATGCCAAAAGTTTGAGTTGCTATATATTTTAATTGCTTATTCATTGTGTTGATCATTGATTCGCTCACACAATGTGGTGTTTTAATTTTGATCACAATGAAATGCAAATTTATGATATTTTTTTCATTCTCAAATTCACTAACTATTTTTTTATTGTAAAGGTTATAGTTATTTTTATTTTATATTTATTTTAAATTTAATTAGAATCATTCATTCCATCATATTAAATGAAGATATTGTCTATAAGAATATTTTTTAGATATATGAATAATATGATAAACAGGTGAATTTGTCATCTGAGACAAAAAATAGAACAGTATCTTATTTATATGTTTTTCTAACCAATCATTAATAATGATTTTGCTACACAAAAGAAATTTGAGTGAATGAATAATGCATAAATCACTGAGATGAATAATGATTTTTGGGATAATATTAGTTCAAATCTATGATATTATCATCCGTTAATAGGAAAATGATACACATTTTATTCATTGTTGATTTATGCATTCTCACCATCATTCTTCTTCAAAGATATTGATCATTTTTTTTAATTTTAGATGATGATTTGTCAGTATTTCAATTAGTACTTTTAATTCAGCTTTTTGAGACATGATTTTCGATATTTTTTATTTTTTTAGTCACTTTTTATTAAAATTATTTCATATTTAAACTAATTACATTTTTTTTATAAATATTCTCAAATTTTGCCGATCACGTTCTGTTCATCATCAATATTTTATTAAAATTATCTTTTCTAATTTTTTAGATAAAATTTCTATTTAGTTATTTGATCTTTTTCCCGAAATTTAGGATTAATCACAAAACATTTCTTGATGTTTGGACAAAAAATCAATAAAATTATCAAAATCAGACCAATATTTATAAAAATAAGAACTAAGGTAAGGATTTCTGTGCTCTGACCCAATTATACCTGGACTAAATACATAAATTGTGGTCACAATTCGAATAATAAAACTTGTAACAGCAGATGATCTACATATTATTGTTCTTGTTTACGTCGATGAAATTTTTTGTTACCCAATTATAATTCAATCAATAATATTCAAACTGAGCTAATATTGATTTAAAAAATGTGAAAGGTGATATAAATAGGTTTATCAATTCTAAAAATTTATATTTACTCATAAAATATAATGGTAATTCTTAACAAATATGTTTATTTAAAATGAATAAATAACCATGATTATTTCATGAAAAATGATATATAAATTAATAAAATTATCATCAAAAAAGTGAGAAAACTTGTAATATGATAGCAAATAATTGAAAATTATATTTAACATTATTAGAAAATAATCAAAATTACGAAGAGATCAAATAATTATTCAAGAATTATAAATCGACCATGCAAATTAAATTGTTGCTAAAAATAAATAATTAAGAGAATAACATTAGCGTTCATTTTTTCAAGCTAAAAATTAATTATTGTGAAGATACATTTTGTTTCATAATTAAAATTTATTTTATCATTAGAGTGTATTATTCTTAAATATTTATTTGCTAAATATCTTAAATAATTAAGCTTGTGATTTACTCAATACACTTTTTTCTTGTCTTTATTAAAATAAATTTGTACACAACTCAACTTTAGCAGACTGACCACTTTATATTTAATCACATTCTAATAGTATGATCACTATTATAAAGTACTTGATCTAGAAAATGTTTGCTCTACTTGTTGTTAAAGGTGAGTCTAGGTAACTACCGTCTGATAAATGATTGCAATATCGTAGATTGAAATTGGGATATATCAAATATGACTTGCGCAAAATTAGTTAATTCAACGTTTCTGAATTATATTTTGTTCTCCTGTTGAGCTTTTTTAATTTTCTTGAAAAAAATATTCAAAATTTTTTTAGATAATGAAGCCAATATAATTTCACGAGTAATTTTGTTTAAAATACAATTTTAAATTATATTTTCGATATAAAATTGTTTATTCAATAATTTAGTCTAGAGAAAAAAAAAAGACAAAAAATATTGCTTTGAATTACATACAAGAATAAAATTTTCAACTTAGAACTGATTTTTAATTTTAATATTATTTGAAATGGAATCATTAGGTTGTAGAAAACAACAAGGTGATCTCATTAAAAAGAAAATTTCTATGGAATTGACTGAGCTGTCAAATATATAGAGATTTGTTCAGACGAAATTTTAATTAAAACCAATCATTATCGATCTGCGTCTATTTTTTTTTTTTTGATTATTCTTTTAAAAAAGAATATAATGATATCAAAACTACAAGAATTTTTCATCCTCTCCATTAATTCTGTTTCATAGCTTGTACTTAAAATGCATTTCAAGTATTATACTAAAAATTTTCGAGAAAAGTTTTTTATACTTTGTCATAAATCTTTTGCTAATATAGTTAAAAATGTTAAAATTACAATTTCGATTACATAAATCAAAACTCTTACAACAAAAAATGAAAAATTTCAAGATTTTATATTTTCATTTAAAGAAAAATTCACCAGTATTCAAAACAAAATCGAGACTATTGGCAGCGAAAAGAAAAAAAAAAAATAAAGAAATCTATAATTTATTAATTCTTAAGTTATATTGGAATAAAGAAATTGATCATTTATTCCAACAAGGAAAAGCCTGAATATTTGACAACAAATGACCCTTAAATAAACAGGCGCTGACTTATTAGAGGTAAGATATTTAAAAATAATTACTTTATGGTCATTATTATATATAAAATTTTTCTTATTACTCAGTAAAAATTGAATGCCTTATATTTTTCAAAAATCTGCTAAATAAACTCAGAAATTTAGTCAGTTGAAAAAACATTGTTAAATAAAATCATAACTAGACCACCAAATTAATAGACTTACCTCTTTTATTACAATTTTAATAATGTGTATATAAATTTGATATCTAAATCATTGCATTTTTCATTTTTTTTTTTTTTGTGAATTACTTTCATTTAGATCATAATAGGCAAATAAACTGTTGAAAAAATTGGCGTTAAAGGCTCTTTGTACAAGGATTTAGAGAAGGCATAGTTCAATGAATTCAAATAAAAAAAAGTTAAGAAGTATCGAAATTCAATTAAATTTACACACATTTGGAATCAGCTGGAGTTTTAAGTATGGTCATCGCTGGTCATGGTCAATTTTATTTGTACTATTGTAGTTAATTCAACATTGATTTAATAAGCATTCTTGCCTAAATTCGACGGAATCACTATACCAAGCCATTTCTCGTCTCAGAAATAAAATTAAACATCTCAAAACCAGCTGCTATAAAAATAAATAGCTTAAATAGCATAGCATAAGCTGATTTCAAATAAACAGGAAATGGTTAGTGCGAAATTCAGCGAAAATTTCAAATTAAAAAAAAATTTCTTATTGAACGAATTAATATGAGTAATTTTCAAATAGTAAAAGAAAATTTATAGCAAATCTTTTGGATCTTGATATTATTAAAAAATTAGAATTTTACAAAATTTTCACATTGAATAAATCTTAAATTTTAATGAAGTGCTTGAAAAATATTTTGAGAATGTTATATATGATATATATTTTATAAATTTTAAACGATGCAAATCAAACAAACGCCCTAATAACTTAAAAATTTTAGTTGCACATTATTTAACTGTTTTTGAAATCTGAGTAAAAATTTTTATCAATCGCCTTATTCAAAAAAGAAAAATTCCAAATCATCTTTAAAGAAATTTGAATAAGTATCACGTTCTTTGCTATTCATTTTATTGTGAAATCAAATTTTCGTATTCAGACAAAATAAAACAGTAATTTAATATTAGTATTGAACTATATAAAATTAACAAACAAAACTTTTTAATCCTAATTACCATGTGTCGATTATAGATAAATTTCATCCGTAGGAAATTTGAAAATCGTGTATATTAAAATAAATAAACTAATAAATGGTAGATAAATCTTGGGTTAAGAAATTTGCTTAAGATGATTAATTTTATCGAAAGGCGTTTTTGAAAGCAATTTGAAGATAGATATAATTTAAAATCAAAAATTCATAGAATGCTTAACGAATGTATATCAAAGTTGATCATGTATTCAAAATAATTAAAAATGGTACACAAGTTATTTTTTAAATTGAAGTGTACAAGGTAAAGGTGTATGATTATTAGATTGAAGAGAATTTAAATGAAGTATATTTCACGCTTCATTTGAGCTAATGTAATTTTTTTGGGATTTGATAATTTTGAATTGAAACTTCGCATTTTAGATGAAAAAATTTCAAATTACACAGAAAGATACGTCAACTATTCAATGTGTTAAATTTAAAAATTTTGAACATTAGTTAGATAAAATTATAACAGTTAAGTTAAAAAAAAAAATAAAATGTGAAAAGTTGTTAAATTTCTGTTCTGTTTATTAAATAATTCAATCAAATTCATTGAATCTTAGATTGCATTAGTCGACACAAAACAACTCAATTTTTTTACTGAAACAGAATAAACTAATAACACAATGAAAATAAAAACTCAAATCTAAAAATTTTTCATTGTAAAATAAAAATACATCATTTTTTTCTTTAAAGAAAGTTTTTTTTTTTTTTGCATCTTAGAATTTGAATTTGTTTTATAAATTTTAATATATTTTCCTGTTTTAGGTAAAGATAGGTATTAAAATATTTTTCGTAATTTTTAGATTCTCAAGAATTTCAAGCAACGGTTCACCTTTATTGTGCCATATCACTAAAATTTCAATAGAAAGTTTTTAGGGAAAGACTGTATCGTATTCTAAATTTTTTAAAAATATATTACAAAAATATATTTTTAATATATTTGATAATTTCTTTTCGCATTTAATCCTTCTATAGATATTTTTTTTCGAAAGAAATCTCAATGATATTGTTCCTATTATTTGTCAAATAAATTCACATCTTGATTTTTTTTTTTTCATTTATTTTGGGGCTTATTCTATGAAAATATCAACATAGTAATTGACAGGTTAAATAGATATATCTACTGAATATAAATCTAGAAGAAAATAAAATAAAAGCAGCATCCCCTAAAAAATTTGAAAAATCTAATCAGGTGCACATACTTTTTCACATGTATATTATAAGAGAATATAAGATAAAAAGGAAGAGAAGATTTTAAAGAAAAGTTGCAATTGAAAAATCTTGGATAATCTGATTGATAGATTTTATCGCATTTTTGTTCAAAGAATTTTTTTTAAAAAACTTCTATTTATTCAAATTGAAAAAATATTTATTAAAATTTGACTAGATATTATAATAATAATACTAGAATAAACTGCATACATTTTACCGATTATCAAGATTATATGCAATCTAATAAATAATATTTATTATATCATTTGACTATTATCCCGTTTAGAAAAATGCACGATATATTGAACAAAATAATGTCATCAATATTTTAATAAAATTGTACATTTAATAGACTTTTATTAATTCATTTGATTTATTGATTAATAATTTTTTTGAATAAAAAAAATTACGTCGAAATCGAATCATAGTTTTTGCTAAGAAATACCTGCTATTATTGCTTTTTTTTGATAAAAATGTGTTTATTAAAAAATTTATATCATTTAGCATAAAAATTCATTATTATCAATTTATTATATTACATTTAATATTATTCAATTAAAATAGTGAAATTTTTTTAAAATGTTCGAAAATTTCAGTAATAATTTTCCGAAGAAGTATTTTAAACAAAGTAATCAAAATAAATTACAACATGTGATTATGGTCGACTCGATTTATTCGTTCATGTTTTTTTAAATCTTTCTTGAAAAAATTTGACATTTTATCTTTAGATATTTTGCAACTAATTGATACAAGTCTATTTTTTAAGACAATTTCGCAAGAAGCTCATATCTTTCAATAATTTATTGTCAAATCCCATTATCTTTTTTCATTCTAGTTCAAGATATTGGTTTGAGAATATTTAATCATATAAAAGAAGTGAATTCGGTAAAATGTCACTTAAATGTTCTTTTTATAAAAAATTTGACGCATTTTATCTTTTTAAGATATTTATATAAAATTCTTAATGATATAAAAGATTACTTGAGTTTGAAAATTAAAAAGTCAAAATCGATGATATTGTTTTCAGGTTTTATCACATAATCTTATGCTCAACATAAACTCTTTTAGAATTTCATTTTTTTTTGTTCTAAAATGTAACTTTTGATGAAGAAAAGATAACATCATAAGAATAAAATATTTCTCATAAAAAATTTCTTGATATAATTTTTCATTATTTTATGAATCTATCGAGTCAATCGAATTTCCTAAATTTGTTTTCTGTTTTACCGATAAAAAACGTTTTAATTTTTTTCTTTTTCATATAGCACATTGAATTCGAAATTCTGAAAAATCTAGGAATTGCTCATGCGTATTGAAGAATGTTTTTTAAGTCGAATTTATAAAATTCATATTATTTAATTTGAAATTCTTGAATAATGTAAAGTAAATCAAATTTAGAATTGTTCTCAAAGCTTTCAACTCTGTAAAAAAAAGAGCTATTTACAAAATATATATGGATACATTTGTATTGAAATTATTTTTATTACTTTATTGCTCAATCTAAATTATTGACTTTTCTATTTTTCACTCAAAATGACAAAAGGGTTATAAAAATGCATGCACAATCTAAATAAAAAAAAAAATGTTTAGAAGCGTTAATGAAACTTATGTACATTACAAAACTAAAATGTAAAGGTAAATGAAAAAATTTTATATTTACAATTTTAACATGGTATGAAATGCTAGAAATAAATTAAATTTTTTTATATTTAAAATATATATTGATAAATTGTAATTATAAATAAAATAATTATAGAATGTTTTCAGTTAGTAGATTAAAATTTTGTATCTTATTTTCGATACAAAAGCAGAATCACTAAAACATTTCAGTTAACAAATAGCTTAAGGTGAGAATATTGAAAATTCTTCAAATTTCTAAACATTCCAATTTTAACAAACAATATAAAGATGTGTTTTGTTCAAAAAAATTTCTAGTCATCCTATCACCTGCGTAGTTTTTAAATATTTGTTCACTGAGCAAACATTGACTGAAACTTAAAATCAAATGAATCGAGTTTGTTTATCATTATTTTCAGAATTTTTCAAAAATACTATTTTCAAATCTTTAATTTTAATTTAATGGAATTTTTAAGAAAAAAATTTTTTGAAAAAATTAATTTATCAGATCAATAAAGTATTTAATCTTTTAGTATTTTCTCTAAAAATTTTTTCAATTTATAATTAATAAAATTTTTCGATTGAATTAATTTTTTTTGAATAAAGAAATAGTTAATCGTATATAGCAATATGTAATTAGTTATTTTAAATTTACATTAATATGTCAAAATTTTAATTATTTTAGATTGTTACAAATTAATCTAAAGCACAAACTATTTGTTTTGAAAAAAAGTTAAAATCAGAAATTTGATTACTTTACAATTTTATCATTGAATAATAATAAAAGTTTATTAAATTTTAAAAATTGAATTTTTTAATTTGTTCAAGAACTTTTTTTTATGTCGAGTGGTTAAAATTTTTCACTTTCATATATATTACAAAAGTCACCTTTCTCGTTTGCTAACGGAAATTTCATCAAAGAAAATCTGGACAAATATTTGAACATAAATGGGAATGTTTACATTTTGTATTTTTTTATTTATAACAAAATTTATTTTTTCCAACCTTTATAAAATTTATTCCGTAATTTTAATAAAGTTGAATGAGAGCAAAAAATTTGGTTTGATTTTTTTAATTCGCTTAAATAAAATCTGATTATTGGCTATATGATGATGCTTGTGATTAAAATCAACTTGTAAGAAATCATTTTGCTCTAGTTTATACTATTTTCGTTCAATAAAATCAAATTATCTGAAAAACTAATTACTTGAAATAATTTACTCAACTAGACATGGTTATAGACTATTAGGATAATTTTTTTGAAAGGCAAAACCTATAGTTTTTTCAGAAATCGTTTTAAAAAATTTAATGTTGCAAATATTTCGACAATATAATAACCATAGATTATTTGTATATATTATTATTCAAATAGTAGATATGTATTCTGTTTCAAATAAGTCTTTTATATTTTAATAAGAAAACCAGTTATTTTATTGTAAAATATAAGAAAATTTAATAATAAAGGGCAAATGAAAGATTAGATCGATTAAAACCACTAATTTCAGACTAAATAAATTTATATTTTTTCTGTGTAATAGGCTCGTATTTAGGTTTATAGTGTGATTTGTAAGTTTTATATATTATCATGTGAATTCGAATGCGTTTTATTTTATAATAAAGAGAAAAAAAAATTGGCCCAACATAAAAATTATCCTAAAAATAAAATTTGTTTATGATCTTTAAAATGTTACTCAGCAGTTTTTAATTGATGGGTGTTTTAAGCAAAAATTTTAAATCTATTAAATTTTAAGGTGCGATTTAATTTCAATTTGAAATATAAATTCAAAAAATTTTCGATTAATTTTTCTAGTTTATAAGATATTGATTTTATATTCGATCTAGTTTTTCTTTTTTTAAACTTTTTGAATCTTAGACTTCATTTTTAGTTGATTTCATAAATTCATAACTCTAATTAACTTCATTTGAACGTAAAAATCAGCATTGAACAATAAATAATATCATGGAAATTCTAAGCTTTATTATTTATAATATAATATATAATATACATGCATTATTCACATTTATAAACATATTAAACACATCTGCGAAATCAATAATTAAATTAATCTAAAAAAATTATTTTTTTTATTAAAAATTTAAATTTATAAGAACATATATTATTCATTACAAATCATTAGGCCTTGACTATATGACCAGAACAAACAATTACCGACAAAACTATTATCGCTTTCACTACAATCACAAATTATAACGTGCTTATTAAAATTACGTTTAAAATATCTCGAACCTATTTGATAATAAATATTATTAATAAGAATTGATCAAATTTGATAACTTATAAAATAATTTATAAAACAAAATAGTGTTTGGCTTTTTTAATAAGTTCTTTCTTTTCTTTGTTTGTAATGCATTTTATTATTAACAGATACAGATTCTATTCGAATTTTCAATTTTAGAATTCAACTCCCACATAAATTATTATATTTAAAAAATTAAATCAAATAGATCATTCAATTTCAGTTCTCAGACTGGAAGATTTAAAATAATCACAAACTCTTGTTTTTTTCAGGAACATTCTTTTACAAAAATGTTAATCATCTTGGCTTTAGTGAGAAAATGATAGTTCAAATTCAAAAATGTGTATTATACTGAAATATTTTTTTGGCAATTTTCATATTAATAAATTTTTGTGTATTTTCGGAATAAAAACTTAAATATAGATTATAAAATTTACATTTCAGATTTTTTTATTATTGTCACATTTGCTTCAAAAATTGATTTATTTCTATTTAGGGTAAAAGTTCTAAATTGATAAGAAATATTTTTTTAATTTTTTTTCGAAAACTTTTTTTACTTAATGTGCCGTATACATTTTGATGATCTGAAAAAAAAAAAAAACAATTAATCTTATTTCAAAATATTGTCTAAATTTGTTTTGTCATATCGAGGTGTACGAATCAAAAAAATTTATTTTTTTTTTTGTTTTCTTCTTACCGTATTTAATAAGCAATATATTTTCAAAAGAAGATTGGTTTTAATTTTTTAATAAGGAATCACTGAATATATTTCACCATTGTATTTTCAAACATTTCACTAATAAGCCCTTTCTATACGTGGTGGTCACCGAGAATGTTTCTCACCGAGTGAACTATTTTATTTGTCATTTAATGATTAATCAATTAAATACATAATAATTTTTCATAATATTTTTTATATAGAGAATATTTATTGCTTTCAAGAAAGCTTGCAAATTCAAATATTTTTACATATCTAATTAAAAAAATCATTATTTAATGGTGATTTTTCAAATTGAAAATAATTTTGAAAATCAATTTAACCTGATTTTATAATATTATCAAAGATCAAATTTTATAATTTAAAAGCTGAACCAGTATTATGAATTTTTTTTCTAAACAAGGGAATGTCAAAAGGCATTTGAAGAGTAAATATTCTTTGATTATATAGGTGACATAAGATTAACTATTAATAAAAAAGTTTCTCTCATTCGGTTAATTATGAGATTGCTTAAAATAAATTCATTTACAATTAAATAAAGAATTCTTTAATAGATTAATATGCTAATCGATTATTAAAATAAGCATTGCAATTAAAGCTAAGCTTAAAAAACGAAAAAAATTTTCCGCCTCAATATTTTGTAACTTAATTCATAAGTCGATTCTACATTTACATCATAAACGTTTAGTAGTGCCAGTTCGTATTCTTTTTCTCTTTTATTGTTTTGAAATATTTTTCCACAAAATAATTTTTGATTATTCTTTCAGTCAATAATGATTCCAATCTAATTATATAGACAAACGATTACCTCATCAAAAGTTATAAATACTACAAAATAAAGATGTTCTATTAATTTTTAATGCAATTTACATATTAAAATTGAAATCATGTTTTAGAAATTAAAATATTCTTTGAATTCTAGACTTGCAAATAAAATTTAAATTCTAATAAGTCTCAAGTGTAAGGAAAAAAAATAAATAACATTTGAAACAGCAGCTATATTCAAAAACAAAGCATCTAAAAGATAGATG
>BLXL01010086.1:0-26607 GCA_023170135.1 Acarapis woodi
CCAGATTTTCTTTTTTTGCTTTATTTTATCGTAAAATTATGTAAAATATAAAAAAAGCAGAATTCAATTTCTTAATTTTCTAAATACATAAAGCTGTTGATTTTATTTTTATGCTTTATACAATTATCATATTTGCAAAGTTTTCACTAATAAACTGATGATGTGCTGATTCTTAGTATAGTACAAATAATCACAATTATCGTAACAAAATTACATAAGAATATGAAAGCACGAAAACTAATTTGATTTCATTAAGCACGTGAACATTTTTGTAGTAAAATTTAAATATTCAGAAATGATAGGTTGTACTTATTGAACGTACATTAGATTAAGAAATTCAAACGTTTTTTCCTTTAGAACTTTTATATCTAGACTTTATTTTTCACCAGAACTAATTAAAAAATTCCGTTAATAAAGACTTGAAATATATAATGCATATTATGATGCTCCCGAATAAATAATAATATTAATAAAAAAATGAATCAAAACCACGCTAAAAATTAAAAAAAAATTTGATACTTCAAAATTGTGATTTTACCGAAGCTCAATTCCACGAAAAAATTATTTTAAATGTCATAATTTGAAAATAATGTATTAAATCAAATGTTCTTCGGTTCACTAGACACAACAAATCACTTTAGTACAAAATGAATAAAAATTTGAATAGAATCTTTTAAGGTTGAAAATATGTAATAGAACTCAAAGAAAAAATTTCAAAAATCGTTTTTAAATAAAAAATTACGTTGTAAACGAAACTAAATGTTTGATTTCTTAATTATTTTCTTATATTAAATAAATAGTAAATTGAACTTGTCAAATTTTTTGATACAAGTTTTTGAATTGTCTGAAATCTATTCTGGAGTGTCTATACATAATCAAATTTCGTTTTTGATTTAAGAGTTAAAGCCTACAATTTTGATGCTAAATGAAATCTAGAAAATTCTATTTTTTTAATTAAATTATGTATGATAAAAAAAAAATTCAGTTGGATATGATTTCAATTTTATTTTTCAGAAAATCTGTAAAAGTAAATCAGTCAAACAAATTGTGTGACCGAGTATTAGAATCAACATTACAGAAACCGGCCACATCAAAGTCAAAAAGTTTAATGGTTCATATGTCAGATTGATATATATAAAAAATAAATTTTTTTACTTAATTAATTAACAAATGATTTCTTTTTTTTAATTGATCTTAGATTGATAATTATCATTTTTTAATTTCAAACTTGATAAATTGATAAAATTTTACTAATTAATATTATTATCATTATTACTAATTTATTATTCTTTTTTGATTCTGTGTAATTTTTATTAGAAAAAAAAATATACTTTAGCGCCCAATCAGCAAGAATAAAGTTAGAAAGAAATTTGGGCCTATTTGGTTTTAAAAAATGATAAAAATAAGCAAATATTTTTATGACCTAAAATAGTCAATTTTATAAATTGTTACGGATGTTATTAAAATCAGATTATAAATAAAATTTATCCTTTTTTATCAAATTTCAAATGTTAAATGTCACAAGTTAAAAAGATTACTGTTTTTTTCAAATTATTTTAATTTAAGCTTTCTAGCTCAAAAGAAGAAATTGAAAAATTAATATAAAAAAATAATAAATTAATAAATATCTAATGAAGACATGTATTATTTAAAAAAAAATTTCTGCTGCTACATTTTTTGGTTAATCTGATTTAGTTGTGTTGGTGTTTTGTAATTTTTATACAAGAGAATCAAAATTTTTATTTGTGACTGTTCGATGATTTCAATTCAAATGATAAAAATTTCATTGAAAATAAGAATTAATTAATTGGAAAAAGATTTAAAAGAGTATTTATTATTGAATTTTTTTCTATTTTTTCATTATCAAAAAATATTCTTTTTAATCGCTTAATTTTTCAGTGAAAAAGTTTGAATTGAAAAGAAATTGATTTAAATAAAAAGCTATCATAAATATTGTTCATCAACATGTGAAGCCTGATCGATAAGTTTTTTATCAATTAAAACAAATTTTTACAAGGCCTACTTAATGCTTCTCGTAATGATTGATATACAGACTTTAAATAAAAATGTCTATATAGAATTAATTTCTATCAATTAATTCAAAATATAATATTGGAATTTTTTGAGAATCAGAAGTTCTATCATGTATAAAATTTTGTTAAAAATAGGTTCTTGGCTGTTTAAGCGAATATTCGATATAAATTTTTTTTTAATTTCAAATGAACGATTATTTAAATGAACGAAGATGAATTAGAATTTGATTAAGTTTCATAACCACTAGAAAAAATCACAAAATTTATGATTGACTAGAGAAAAATAATTTTTAAATTTTTTTTTTTACTGAAAAATTTTTTTATCAAATACTTCATGAATTTTTATCGTGTTGATTTTCGTGAATCAAATGATACTCAAATTATGTTACAGATATATGTGAAAATTTCATAATTAAAAGAGAAAAGAAAAAAGGGAATCTTACAAATAAATTAAAAAAGTGAAGGTAATACTGATTTTTGATCTTAAATGACATTATTTTTGTCTTTCCGCTTTTTTTTATAATCCAACATAAAATAAGTGCCATTTGTGCTAGCGGCAAAAAGATTTTCAGTCAATCAGACAAATACTTGAATTACAATTTAGTTGGTCTGAGTAGCATTTAAAATTCATGAAATAAGAGGCATTGAAGAAAGATTTAAAACTTCTAATTTTAAATAATTTCCAATAGAAATGACTGATTGTTACTAGTAGTTAATTAAAGCTTTCAAAATACTCAAAAGCATTTCAATAAATTAGAAAAATATTGGGTCTCATAATTTTTATAAAGAAGAAAATCCAAGATTTAAATGATATAAATTGCGTATAATTATTTGAATTGAATTTTTAAGAGTTAAAATTTAAATTATTTTAATAGATAGGTTTCATATTAGGTTAAAAATTTTATATGATCGAAACAAGTGATAAAATAGTGAATATAAATAAACTTGATAGATAGTTGTTACAATTTTTTTTTTCTGAATTCTAAACAAAAATTTAAAGAATACCCAAAAATTATTCAAAAAAATTCAAATATTTCATCTTGTGAATTCATTTTTCGTAAAAAATTCGAGAATCTAATTTTTCATTAATATATGTGATAAATGATTTAAATGAAAAAATGAAATCGAAAAATTTTACTATAAATTATAATTAAATTATAAAATCATATTTTAAAAAAACCATAAATAAACAAAAAAAAAAAAACATACATAAAATCCGAAGGAAAAAATTCTGCGAGTATGATTTTCCTTGAGAATTCATGGCCGCACAGGAATAATAACCTTTAGTTTCCCTTTTGACACTTTGAAGCACTTCATTATGTGTTCAAATGGTAGTTTCAAATTAAATATTCAAATAAAGTTCGAAATTGACAAGTGAATCGAAATAAAATTGATGGTGATTAAAAAGAAGTTGATTAACAGTTTGTCATTGAACATTTGAGTAATAAAAAAATTGAAAGTTGACCAGTTGAATTAAGTCGAATTTGAATTTAGTGCGGGGTAAATTAATGAAAGAGAAAAAAGTTAAAAATTAAACATTATCTGATATATTTTATATTTTTAAACAAAAACCGTTATGCAGATTATTGAAACTGAAATTTCAATTAATTTCAAAAATGATGGTTTTTGAATTATTTGAAAAGGAGAAAATTATTACAAGCAATAATGAATTAAAAATTCATATTTACCCAATGAATGATTTGCTATTAGAATGCCGTTATAATTGGTAGCTAGTAGATTACCATTAAAAAACCATTCAATCTCATTCACATATGGATTCGAATTGATTTTGCTATAATTGAATTCAAAAAAGTATTAAAAGACTAAATTCGAAATAAATTTTTAAAATGATGAAAACTATTAAAATACATGCTAAAAAATTACTTACCATTCAAAATATACATCCGATCCTTCTTTTATCGAATTCTCCTGAATATTCGATCCAAGTTCTATTCGAACTATAGGAGCATCTGTGCGAAAAGGAAAAAAATATCACTAGTCAAAATGATATCGAAAGTTATGTATCGTTTTTAACGATTCGAAGAATTTTAAAGTTGTTCAAATAGATAAGAACTATTTCAACTTTATAAATTACCATGAATAATGATTTTTAGTTAAAATTAAAAAGAAAATTTATTATTAGGTATTTTAAATATTTAAATATTGTGTGCAATAAGATTAACCTTTAAATGCAAATAATTTCAGTTTTGTAAGTATATTAATGTATTTTCAAATGATTAAATTTAAAATAATGAAAAGAGTAAAAATAAAATAAAATTATCACTTCTTCATTTATTCTCAGTTATTTGAAAATGACTATTAATAATCTGATTCAAGTAATTATTTTTAAAACAACCTATAAACTTAATTGAAAAACACAAATAAAGAGACAATTTTTTTTGGCCATGATGAAAAGTTGATTTGTTTCTCAAATTCGAGTAGTAAGATATTAATTAGAGGATTCAAAACGGGAAAAAATAATTTATCATGAAATTCAACAAAAGAAAATGAAAATAAAAGATTAGTTTCAGATCTTTCAGAATATAATCTACATCTGCTAAAATCGACAAATAAAATTTTACTTTGTTACTAGTGATTTTTTTTCTAAAAAAATTCAAAATTTTCCCTTTATTGTGCAGGAAAAGAAATGAAAAAAAATTCACAGATCTTAACTTACAAAGAATATTTAATAACATCTGATCTTCCAGTTCATTATCATGTTGAACTTCAAAATTTGTAGCTCGACAAATGATTCGACTCATTCGCTGACTAAGTCTTAATTTAAGTACACTTGATGATGTATTACCATCTTGCGAAAGTAATGGATGATCAATTGTGAAAATAAATGGTTGCTTAGCAATTAGTTTTGTTGAGGTTGCACTTATAAGATTATTACTGTTTATAGGATTCTGTAATAATGGTGGTGTCCTATGCTGATTGGTTAATTTGAACAAATTCTGTTGATTAAATTGTTGATTTGTGGACGGAAGTGATTGCTGAAACACGGCGAATTCTTCATTATTTTCATCATCTATTATCTGAATGTTTGATGACTGCTGCAGATTTGAATTTGCATTTGATAAATGTTTTTTTGAAATTAGATCAATTATTTGATTTGTCTGCGTTATAAGATGCCATGTTATTTTTGGTGGAGGTCTTGAACCAACAACTTCACAAATGAATTCCGCCAGCGATCCCGCTTTGAAGTCTGATTGAGCTGATTTTGAGGTTATTTTTGAAATTAGTGGGCTTACTGTTGTTTTGAATTTGTTTTTTTTTTAATAATAAATGATTTCGATGAATATAATTATCAGATAAAGAAAAAAAAGAAATTATTTAGAAAACGATTCAAAAAAATTTGCATATATATCACTATATTGCTAATCAAACACAAATTTAGGATCCTTAATTAAAACTACAGTGATTCTGAAAACAAAAAAAAATTGTTTCGAAGTCTTACTCCTAAAAATTATAATTTTATAAAAGAATCAATGTAAAATAAAGAAATATTTTTGCATGATTCAATTGATTTTTTTTTTTTCGAATATTTGCATTTGTGTTCACCATTTATAAAGTCAAAAAATTTCGAACATATATGAATTCAATTATCATCATCATTAATTCGATATATTATCATACATGAAAATTAAATCTCAAAAAATATTCTAATTTATTTAAAGCTAATCTGCTTGATTTAAAACTTTGATAGCCAAATGAAGAAATTCGAAATTTTTATATTTTTATTATACTAGTACTAATTTTTTATAAAACTACATTTATTCTTTTCTAATGTGATTCATCAATTAAAAAAAAATTAGAATTTTGAAATCATAATTCTAAACATTATGTATTTTTAATTATTTTGTAACAAATTTTGCATCACCAAAACATTTATTGTCCTCTTAATGTAGGGATGATTTTTGAATTTTGTATAAACTTTAAATATTAATAAAAGATAGGCTTTAGGTAATTCGTATGACCTAAAATTTTTTTATCCGAGACCATTTCTCTAAGAATATAATTCTAATTGTAAAAACTATAATTATAAAAACTTCTTCGTTTTTTCCGGTAAATTTATTTATTTGAAATGATTTATGTTATGTATCATAAGTGAAAATTGTCTTTTAGAATAATCTATTATTTTGAGATCGGGATAAAGAAAATTCAAAAAAAAAATTAGCTTTGAAATTTTAGTTTTAAATAGTAGTTAAAATTTTGAAAAAAATACAGAAAAAAATTCGAGATCATATTTTTAATATATTTTACTTCAGGAAAAATCCTCAGCAAAAGTAAAGTGTGTTTTAAAACTTTAAGTGTTTCAAAGTCTAAAATAAGTTAAATATTCGAAAAATGCGATATAAATAATGTAAATTTAACAACATTAGTTCAATTTACTTTTTCATTGAATTAGGAATGGCGGGAAAAAATTCTGTTTAATGTATATTTGAAATTTTTTTAGTCAAAATAAAGTTTTAAAAAAGAATTCTTTTTTTTTTGCTGAAATTGGCTAAAGGTATTATATAGACCACATAGCTTAACAAGAAGCTAAGGAATATGTAACAATTTCAGCTTTTTTAAATCGCACTAATAGAGTGTCTTAAAAAAAATCTAAATATTATGATCTAGTCTTTTCTGTTTCTTATTCTCAAGAATGAAGTAATTTTCACAAAAAAAAATTCTGCTCAATATATTTCACGCGTAAATTCAAAGTGACTTTAAAAAATAATCATAAAAAAAATTACAAAGAGAAAAAAAAGTAAAACTTAAAATTATTTCTTATAGCCTCATGCGAATTAGTGTTCTTTCGAATTAGCATTCCATCGTAAGCATATTTTCAACCTGATATTTTATTATTCGGCATTTGATATTTTTTTTCTTGAAAACGATATGTTGGGTTTCTAGATTTTGGCCTAGTATCTGTTAGAGACAACAAGAACATTTGATACACATAATTTACATTGTATATTTTATGTGAATTTCAAAGAAAAAGGTTAACAACCTTTAAGCTTTTATAACCTTTCCTACTAATAGAATAGACTGGACAATAAAAAATGCTTACTTTTTTTAACACGTTTAATATGATTGAGAATCTTTTTTTTAATACAAACCAATATATTTTCCAAAAAAATGTATTCTGAATTGGCGCAACTACATAAAATTATTTTTTTCTTTAAATCGATGTTTAAGCCGAGGGCTAAAGATCAATTTAGAAAAAAAAATTATGCTTGAAAAAATTTAGATGTTAAAATAACTGATTTATGTAAAATGATAAATATAATTAAAGCACACAAGAAATTTTATGTAACATATAAATTGATGTTTTACATTCTCGAATTTATTTCACGCTCTATAAAAGGTTTTTTTTAGATTTTTTAATATTTTTCAGTTTGCCTAATTATTTCAATTATTTTTATATTCTTATTTTTTTGCTTTTTTTGTGGGTCCAAATATAACTAATTGAAAAATAAAATTCAATATAAATTTGTTTTTGTTTCATTCAAAGCTTTAGGATATTTCATTTTTAGAATTAAGTATTCAAAGCCTAAAAAAGACAAAATATAAACAGAAAAACTTACGATTCAAATCTAAATTCACAGAAACAATTTGATAATCTTTACGAATAATTTGACCTTCGTTTTGTATACTTGATCGGCATTCGATACGGTTTAATAAAAAATCCCTTGTTAAACTTAATATCGTCATTTCGCTTTCCACAATCTCATTACTTAATCTCTGATGTCTAATTTTTATATTTGTTGAACCACTCCTCTGGTTAGTTCCTAAATTTTCTTGACTTTCTAATATATTTGATGTGTATGATGAATGGGATGCAATTTCTATATGAGTTTCTGACAAAAAATCTACATTCGATGATGCTATTGTTTGGTTCCTTTTATTATTTATGGTTAGAGGTGATTCCAGTGGTTCTCCATTACGATACCAATTTAATAAAGGTGCTGGTCGCCCTACGTATTAGTACATATTTATTTGTCAAAATAAAGTAAATAACATTGATGATTAGATTTGAAATATTCGATTTCGACCAAGTCATTTAAACGCACAATCATAATTTTTGAGAGCGACAAAAATTTGAAAAATATATATCAGATATTTTTAATTATAAAAGATGTAATTTTAATTCGCAAATAAAATTTGCAATAAGACGAAGAAGAAATAGAAAAAATTAAAGACAAAAATTAAAAATTATGATAATTATTTTTAATAATAATTTAATTGGTTTTGAAAAAATTTATTTAAAAAAGAAAAAATAAAAAATTTTTCACAAAAGATATTAGCGAATTTTTTTTATTTGTTTTCAAGCATTTTGTCGTGTAAAACTAAAATTTGATTCAGATTATGATTTTCGCCTTTGAAAATTTCATAATGTCTATCGATATTAGAAAAAAGCGAAAAATTAAAAAAATGGTTTCAGCACATGCACATTTTTTTTTCTGATCATAAAATATTATAAAATGTTAAAAAAAAAAGTTCTTTATTTCTTTTTGTTTTACGCACACTGATCAAATGGCAAAGAATTTTTTAAGAACCAGATGCTCAATTTTTCAGAACTTAAAGAGTGAAGTGGCCGTTACTTTTTTTTCAAAGAATAGCTTGACAAATCATTCAAAAGCAATATTGTCTTGGTTAAGAGAAGTCGTTTTAATTTCTTACTCTTTTATGTTTTGTGGTTATATATATATGAATCCATAAAATAAAATATATGATAAGTGATGATTAAAAAGAATTTTATAATGAGAATTTGCATTTTATATGAGTAATATTTAGGCATCAAATAGTTGCCATGATATTAAACAATGTCTTTATTCAAGACATAACACACTCCATTTATATACTATCAATTTAAGTGATAAAACTCTAAATTGAAACTTTATGCACATGATATGTCTTTTTTTCAATTAGAGCATTCGAGTTGTTCTTTTTATAAATAAATTTTTTAATTTGGTGTATACATTCATACATGACCTACATGGTGAAAAAATTAGACTCTAAAACACTAATGGATCCAAAAAATTAAAAATTAGAATTATCTTCTTCACATAAAATTATAAATAATTTGTTATATTTTAGAAAAAATTTATCAAGCTACTTGATAATATTTTCGAATAAAAAAAAATCCAGCGAACAAATAAAAAATTTTCTGCAAAATGGTTATCTTTCAAATTACGTATCCAATAATTATGGCGAAAAGAGTTCAAATTAATAGTAAATATTTTCTCGGTCTTCAAGGAAATGTTTTGAAAAAGTAATGAATAATTATGGAAAATTTTAAGTGTAAGATATCTTTATGTTAAAAATCACTGCTTTCTCTTTTGTATTTCAACAAAATTTTGAGGGATAAAAATGTCTAAATACATAAAATTTTAAAGTACAATGTTTATATTCTAAACTTTCGAATCATTCAATTTAAAATAATCACTTTATAGATAGTGTAACTTATTTGGAATTGGATTAATGATTATTATCATAAACGAATGTGCAGCAATTATGTTCATCGAAATTGAATATTGCAAAAAAAATTTCCCAAAATGTTAAAAATTTTTTCGTTTCATTTGAACTCTACAGTTATTATTAATTCAAAGAAATTAGGTTGATATTTGTCATCTAGAGAATATTATGATCAAACCAGTCTCGGATGATTGATTTTGATGATCTAAAAAAGACATTAGGTGCATATTTTTATTCACATATTTGATTTTCATAGAAAACTGTTCTGTGAATTATGCAATCAATAATCAACAAACAGGTATTTTTCCTTACATCATATAATTATGCTTCATATCATAAATATATATTTGTTTTAGATTCGAATCCATGCAACGATTTCGTCTTTGAGTCATTTTTGCTATTATGTTCATCTAGTTTTTAAATTCATAAATTTAAAGTAAACATTTAGGCATTTTAAACAATAATTTACATAAATTTAGTTCATAAGTTCTAAGTGATCTCCATGGATGTCTAAATCCAAGAATTTATTTCCGAAACGATATATTTATATAAGCATTCAATAAATGAAAAAAATCGGTAAAAATATATATTTGATAATTACAAGAAATCTTTTCAATCTTTCGATAAGGTATTCAATTTATTGTCATTCCAATTCGAATAAATTTTCAAATATTCAAAACGTCTTGTTGAAGATAAATTCTACAACTATTTTTATCAAAAACATCAAAACTACAAAAAAGTATTTCGGAATCCCTAAAAGGTAAATGCCATTACATTTTAAAAATTGAATGTCAATCTCAAATCATCAATATAACTTATCAAAATTATCTTATCTTTACTTCTTCAGAAGCGGTCCATTTGTCTAAAAGTATTATTATTATTACTATGTTTTGTTTTTGAATTGTAAAGACAATTTTTGTTTTTCCTTTAAAATACAATTAAGATCATTGAATCTAGGGTTTAAGAAATTTTCTTTATTCATATATAGCTTAATATAAAAACGAACTTTAGGGAAATTTCTTCGAATCCCCAGAAAGAAGTGAAAAACAAAGAAAATTATCAATTTTTCATTTAAGTTTTCCCAATAGTTTTGAAAAATTTAATAAAAGCAGATGTTTATTCGGATAAGTAAAAATTATTTTTTATCATTTTTGTGGTCTTAATCAGAAACTCACACGGGTTGCTACTTATTGAGCGATTGATTTTACTATATTCTGTCTTAATTGAATTCAGTTGCTCCCAATTCTCTTACATTACGAAAAGCCATTAACTTTCGAAATATTTAATTAAACGTTACAAAAATTACTGAAAACTTATATTTATCATAATAAAATAGATAACTAATAGATAATAGCATTTATTTTTAAAAAATATTAGATGTTCTGATAACAAGACCAAGAATGCCAAAAAATTTATTGTGAATTTTATGAGATTGCACACATTTTCAAAGATTATTTTTTTCGCGATCATTTTAAAGTCAAAAACAAAATCTCATGATTATTTAATGAAAGCTAATAATCATAAAATTTTAAATATTATACTTTTACGGGCGAAAAGTACGAATCTTTACAACTTTGTTTTAGATTTAGCATATAAAAATTTAGATGTTTGCATTTTCAATAATTATCTTGCCAAACTTAACACTCATAATAATTTATGTTATATATTCAATGGAAAATTTTCTTATAAAATATACTTTTTAATACACTCACTCAAAAGATTACTATTTGAATCTCAAAGTTTACTTAATTGAATTTAGTTTCAATCCTTAAAATCAGTTGCTTGTTTAAGTTTTTAGTAAATCACAATTTTAATTCATTGAATTTCAAGCCTGAATTCAAAAATAACTCTGAGTATGTCAATTATGCATTCACATATCAACTAGTTTTCTCGTGTAATATAAATTTAAAACAGTCAATTTGCTTTCAGAATTAAATTATGAATGCCTATAAAATTGATAAACAATAGAAAATTTGTTTAGTGAATTTTATAGTTTTTTTGTTAAATTCTCGAAAGAAATTCATAAAATTTATGAGCTATATGTAAATTTCTCATTCAAAATTCGATTTAAGGAATTTATGCGGTATTTTTGAATCTTATCAATTTTCATGCGCATATACATTTTTTTCATATGTATACCTGATCGTGATTTTTTTTTTGTTCAGGAAGATTAGTTTTTTTTCAAACATTGCTAATTTAAGCTTTAAACTATAGAAATTTTGAGATTAAAGTTTTGAGTTTCTTAAAAATATTTTTAAATTTGACCAATCAGTTACTTGATATTATTAAAAAATCTAATAAATTTGAAAATGCTTCGAGTAATTTATCTAAATTATGTTAAATTTATCTCGTCGTTTTTTAAGTTTTTAATGTGCTTTATGCAATTTTCTTCTTTTTTTTTAATTCTTTATTTGCAATATAGTTTTTATTTTAAAAAAATCGAAATAATCAAGATTATATAATCTTAATTAATAAAAAAAATTAACGCTCACGGCTTGAATTTTTTTTCTTCCCAAGGCTCAAAATTTCTAAATCTAAAAATTATAAATTATCATAAAATTTTTAAATTGAAGACAATAATTTGAAAATCTATTATAAATAATATTTTGAAAATTTTTAGCATTGGAAATCTAAACTAAATTTCACTATTAGTATATTCTACCAAATAATTAAGTCAATTCATAATTCTCTACCCGAAAAATTCTTTTAAAATTTTTATGAATTAACTTCTTAATTTAATTTCTTAGAAATCTTCAAGTTTTGTATTGATAAAATGAAACCAAGTTTTTTGAACTTGTAACTAATGAAAAAATCAGTTCAAAATAAAATTTTGTTTAAATGTAAAAAACTCTTTAAGGAATACAAATAAATTTTATTAAATTGAATAGATTAGCTTTTAATGATTTTACGATTTTGAATTGATGTTTTCAATTTTATCTTCAGAAAAATTGGAATTTGAAGATTTTTTGATAAAACATATCTAGGAAATAAAGAAAATTCATTGCTTTTTTCATTATCTATGAATTAAAATTTCTGAAAAAAATTTTGTCCTAATACTTTGTTTGAAACGTTTATTAATGCATCCCCATTATTAAGAAAATTAAAATTTAGTGTTAGATAAAGTTTAAAATTAAAATAACAAAATAATAATATCATTGATCGTTTTAAGATTGGTGCAAACAATAATGCCATCGAAACAATAATACATAATACCCAAGTTTGCATTTCAAAAATGTTAAATTTCTACAAATAAGACTTTATTATTTCTATCTCTATGATTTACGGAACAATATTATGACGGACTTCTAAATCTGATGTTCACTTGATGAGTGATTTAGTACTAAAACTTTAGTTTAAAAAAAGATGATAAAATCTTTTTTAACTAAATGTAAAAAATTTGCACTTAATGTTCGAAATGAATAAAAAATTCAACAATAAACTTTTGTTTAAAATTGATGAATTTGTTTTGAGACAACAAAAAAAAAAATTTTTAATCTTTTTTTTTTTTTATTTCATTCGTGTTTACGAAGCTCTATACGAATTCGATTCTAACTTTTTTTGTAATTAATTAAGCATTGTAATTTTTTTAGTAAGTTTTCGTTTCCGCTTTTTAAGCTTTAATAACATGTGAACTGAATAATACCTTTTATCTTCTATATCACTGTGGTGATGATGCGAAAATTATAATATCAATATCACTTTTTTTGTTAATCGCAGACAGCTTTTAATTGAAATTGACTTTTTGATTGTTACATATAATTATTGTAAAACAAATTGTATTTATTTGATATGCTATTTTTTTTAGTAATACCATAATTAATATGAGTATTGTTTGTGATTTTAAAATTTTGACTAATGATAATCAATGCAAATCATATTTTATTATAGCGATAATGTGATTAAATGTATTAATAATTGTACATAATGGTTTTCTGTGGAAATCAAAAGTGCCAGATTTAAAATTCCATATAGCTATCTTTATTTCCCAAAAAATGATCTGATTAAAAATAGCATCGAAATGACTAAAAATGGTTATAATTTTTCTAAATTCAGTGGAATACTGTGGAACAAACTCTGTTTTAAGCTTTTAGATATTTGATTTGTTCAGAACTTCAAAACAGAACAATTTATTGGAAAGCTTAAAACGAATGTATATAAATTTGTTAAAAGACAAAAGGAATATAGATATAGATAAAATGATAAGTAAAAAAAAATATGATTGATTTTGTAAATTAAAATTTATCCAAAATTTTGTGAATGATTGTTTTCTGTGTTTTTACCATTTAAGGTATCTTTTTATGCGAAAAAATTTGTTTAATTTTCATAATTTTTTATTCCATTTTAAAATGGATTGTCTTTCAAGAAATTCATTCAATGGGCCATTTTAAAATAGAATTCTTTGATCTAAACAATCGAAAAATTATTCGAATTTCGCAATTCAGGATTCGAATTCCATTTATGAAACTATTAAAATTCGTACATTTTATGAATTTGTCATAATGAATTTCGTCAAACCAATATTTTCAATTAATTAATTTTCTCGGATTCTGATTATTTATTTTTCTTTTTATTTTTTCTTATTGTTCTATTTTTCCTTTTTTTTGATATATTTGAATTCGCCTCATAAATAGAATTTTATATTAGATATTTGTCTTCTGACAGATTTCTTATATAATATGCTAAAGTGTAGAAATTTAATATTCATACCAAATAAAATATGCATGAAAGCTGTATAACTCGATGCAAAATACTTGCAAATATTTTTTTTCTGCCCATTTTTTTGAGATACTTTTGTTAAATAATTATTAGATTTACTAATAATAATAATTTATTATTTCTCGATAATTATATTAGCATTTAAAGTTTCCAATTAAATTTATTCGTTCTATTATAAAAAGGTGATTGCTTGCATTAAATTATCAATTTAAGCAATAAACTATTAAGCAAAATATGATCTATATTATTTGCATCAAGGAGAAATCATGAATCAAAATTAAAAAACGATATAAATTTATAAAATTTCGACACTCAACATTATATAAAATTATTTCCGAGTATTTATTTTTATCCTTTGTCACTTAAAACCAAGAATGATTTATGTTAAAAACTATTTTCGATACTTTTAATTTATATATGAATATATAAATATTTTTCATAAAATTGAAGTGAAAAAATCAAAATATCTACTAATGAAGCGAAGATTAATAATGTGGGATTATAAAATTTAAAAGTTTTTGTAGATATTTCAATTAGAAAAATAAAGTATTATGTTGAACACACCGTAAATATTATATTTACAAGAAAAATTCAAGAAAAATATTTATTCATATCTAACTTCCGGTTTTTATTCAAAAAATAGAAATTTTTAACATTGAGAGAAGTAATTTTTTGATGTCTATAAAAATGTGAATGCAAAATGAATTTATTTAGACGTAACTTCAAAAAAGATAAATTTATACACATTTTTTAAATTTTGTGTATGTTTTGTGTAATCCGTATTAGATATCTTATTTTTATTTTTTTTAAACTATTTGAAATCGATCGAATCTTCTAAATAAAATTCATTCAATTTTATTTTCTTACGTATTTATTCTTGCTCTTTAAAGTTAGAATGTTTTAATTTACATATTTAATTAACTGCTCATGCAAAGTTGAAGGTTTACTTTCCTGAGAATGTGAGTCTTTTGTTTGAAACTAATTTATATTTTTAGCTAAAAAAACTTTAAAAAATAAATTTATGCATTTATTTTTGATAATAATGACGATCAACAGTTTTGATAAAAGCAAAAGTAAACAATTAATTTAATTTTTATGATTCAGTGTTTAAAAAAAATTTGTTATATCAAATTCTACATAAACCCAAACTATTTAATATGTAAATAGTTTAGAATCTATAATACATTATTTTTTCAATATATTGAGATTTTAGATCTTTGCTTGCAATTATATTAATAATAAATAGATTTGATGAACAAATTATACATTTTATTGATGTTTTTGAAGTCATATCTGTAATCTACCGACGCAAACGGTAACCTTGATTTTATGTCGCAAAATTTTAAGAAATATACTTTTCTATAGACCTTATATAGTCATTGTGTAAGATTGGAATCATTGGAATGGTAATATTTATGAAAAAAAAAATTTATTATGCCCGAAATTTTCTTGAGTTTTGCCTTTCTTTTTGTTTTGTGAGTTAAGAAAATGACATTCTAATGCAAAAGTTTTTTCAATACAAGTCATTCCAATATCAAATTTTTTTCATATTAAAAATAATAGATTCATGAACAATTCACAAAATTAACAATATAGTCTAACGAATTTATTTAAATTAAATAAAATTTTTTGCATCTCTTTTTTTTCACAGTTTTCATTTATTTTATATTCAGAGATTTCTGTTGCATTTTGCTGGTTTTCAAGTTTAAATAGTTTGAGTGTCAAAACAAGCACTGTTTAATCAAATAAAATATGTAATGGGTATCGATAGAATCCTGTACTTTCTAGAGTCTTTAATTATTGGATAAGTTGAACGGAAGAACTTTACCTAATGCATTTGAAGCACGATATAACTTTTTAACACCCATCAATGATATTCGATTCAACCTGCTTTTTCTATATATTTATTTCTATAATACATGCTCTTGTCAAATAAAAAAGACAATTGTTAATTGAGACTGTTTTTTTTTTTTATTTCTATTAAGTAATTATATTTTGTATTTGAGTTTCTTTAAAGTTGGGAAACAATGTAACAATACACAGTTACTCATTTATTTTCTAATTAGATTTTTTTTTATCATTTTCCAATAATTTTGCAGATGATTTTTCAAATTGATATTTATTTTTTTCAAAATTACATAACATTTTGAATGCTCAAGGTCTAATAAACTTAATAAATAATGAATTTTTAGATTTGAATTTTAATAATAATAATATTTGCAGCCTATATAAGTGATTATTCCTAATATAAATAGATTTCATCCACTGTTTGGAAAAAATTTATATATTCTAACGAAAAAAAAAAAGGACTTATGTAATTTTTTCTTTTAAAAATTTAAGAGCAATCTACTTTAAAGAAAAAAGCATTTAGATTTTAAATTACAATAAAATCTTACTTTATTTTGAACAATTTTTATATAAATTCGAATAATTTGAAAAAGTTTATAGAATTTCTAATTTCGCTAATATTAAGTTTTTTTAAATAAAAAATTTTGATAAATTTCCGATAAATTTTTTTACAGCTTTATTTTCCTTCAAATTATAAAGATGATTAAGTTTTTATTTTAAAACAAGTTTTTTCGAATAGCACACATAAAAAAAGGAATTATTTCATAGCACGATTTTTTATTTTTATTTTGATAAAGAAAGATGTTAGTTCAAAGACTGCAAATATGACTAAATTTTAATAGTCTTACTTGCTTTTTATCAATTCAAATAGTGAAATGTGTCAAATTAAAATTTTGTTTGTTTTATTTTCTCAATATTTTACATATAGAACTCTAATACTATAATGAAACAAGAAAAAATCGGTTTAATTTTTTTTTAAATTTATATTCAAATTTTAAGTCAAATAATTAAATCACACGAAATCGGGCTTCGAAATCTTGTTCGAAGCAAAAAAAAAAAATTCAATATTGTATTAATTTTTCTGGCGTTTCTTTCAAAAAAATTGACTTTATGATCTGAAGCTGAAAAATATGTAAAATCTAGAATTCCATATTTTAAATATTCTTGAAAATTATTTTGAATCTTCAAAAACTGTTCTCAAACGTTATTTTTATATGAAATTTATATAGCCATGAAAATTCAGACAATTTATTTGTCAACCTTAAGTTCAAGGAATATTTTAAAAGTCAAGAATTTTGTCGTTTTATATTAAATTATTATTTTTTTTAAATTATAGAATTTTCAACACATTTCTAATTGACTAAATCAAAAATATCACCTGTTACCCGTCAATACTATCAACAGATTCAAAAGATTATATTTCTATATATATTTGAAGCTGCCTTTTTCAAAAATACTAAAAATTTATTCATAATTTACATGATGTTATGACATGAGAACAATTTTTTTTAATTATCTTTAAATTACTGATTAATTATTTATTAAATTAGATAATAAAAAAAATAACAGCAAAGAAAAAAAAAAAAGAAATTTTAAATTTGTTCTAATTGTTGAACATTGAAAATAATTTTTAAATTAAAATACATCGTATGATTAAGTTATAAAATCAAGAAATTCAATATGTCGATATTTTTGAATTTTTTTTAAGATTTCAAAAAAGCTATCGAAAAATATATTAAGAAAATTAAATGCAAGAAAGATTAAGATGCATTTTATAGAAAAATTTGCTTCAATTATTTAAAATTATTAGAAATTATTTTGATGATAAATTTGTTATTCACCAAAATATCAAATTAGCATTCGCCTTATGATTTTAAATTATTCATAATATAAGAGAAAATCTTATTCATAAATACAACTAATATGATTGGAATTTCTATTCTATAGTCATTTCCAAAAAAAATGATTTTTGATTTGCATTACTGAAAATAGATATTTCTATGAAAAATAAAAAATTTATTGTTTCGCTTTTCAAGAAGTTATTTTTTGTTAATCAAAATTAGATTCATTGAAGAAAATTTTTTTAATTAGAAATTTTTATGTTTTGTTAGATGATTTGATGTAAACTAAAAACATCATCAAGAAGATATCTTTAAACAACTTGAATCTTTGATTTTGATAAAATATTGAATTTGCTGCAGCTCAATAATTTAATTCTTTTATTTTATGGCTTATTAAGTTATTCGTGAAATAGCTCAATCGGAATATCTTGCTTTACATTGAATCGTTACTTATTTATAAGTATTAGTCTCCCAAATCGGATTAACACTCTAATATATACACAGATTATTATTTTGACCTTAAATTGAATAAATTTTATGATAACTAATTCAGTTATAACTTAAGTAAATTGACAATTTTTAAAATAGAAAAAGCAAAAATTTTTTTAATGAAATTTTCAAAAGAAGTGTGATAGTGAGTTTTAAATTATACTGGTGAATAGATTACTAAATCATTAATTTAGAAAACTAAAATGATTTCCTTAATCAATAGAACATCAATTTAGTTTGAAATTAAGTTTGCGGAATGTCAAATTTTTTAGATTACACGCAAACACCGAGCGTCAAATGGCTTTAATTTGTGTGATTGATAAAAACTGTCCTATAAAATTTAGAAATAATTTGTACATGTATAAATATATAAATTTGATACTTCATATAATAAGATTCATAAAAAAAGCATTACTTAGATAAAATATTTTTGAAAAAATTTTACTTATTGTAATCAGATGCATGATTGGACTGTTTAATCAATGTTTGAGAATCATAAAATAATCAGGAATTTATTTTTTTAAATGAGGTTGCTTGAAAAACAGATATTTTAGAACAAGATATTATTTTTTTTAAATTTATTCATTTTATTAATGAATGCTAAGAGTTTCGAATGAAAATTTCAGTATATTGTACATTAGGACTAAAATTTGACTAGTTGATTAAAAAATTTTCAGATTATTATCAAATTTTTCTTTCAATCAAATTTAATTGTTTCAGATTTTTAAACAGTTTGAAATTTGCAAGTCATTACATTTTTTTTTTTTAGAAAAAGTATAATTAACATTGCGAAATCGAATAAAATTTAGATAAATTTTTCAGTGATTTCAAGAATCAATAAAATTTATTTTTCTAACAAAGATTCATATAACAATAAAGTTAAAGTGAAAATTCTCAAAATTTTAACACGAAATCAATCTCAAAGATTGAGAGCGATCAAATGAACATAAAAAAAAGGAAATCGGTAAAAATAGACTAATGAAGCATTTGAAATTTTGTTTTTGACTATTTTCCAATTTTAATTCTAAACGGCTTAACGCCTTTCGTTTCTTGCATGGCATGTTCAGAAATAAAAAATATTTTGTACTATCATACTTAAAAGAAATATGTATATCGACAATGCGCGTTAATGACTGTATCTTTTATTCAAAAAATGATGCCATTCGCATGTTTAACAATTTTTTTTAACTAAATAGTAGAAATCACAAAACTAAATGCGTGCATACAAAGTGCCTAAAATTAAAAATCTTTTCATGATCGTCGAGGTGATACATTCACAAATGATATTGATTGCAACTAATTGCATCTATTCAATTAAAATTTGCATTGGCATATTTGAAAGTGAAATTTTTTTTCTGACATTATACCAAAATTATTACGAAAAAAAATTTTGAGATAAGCCATTTCTATAATTCATATCATTTAGCCTACTTTAATGATACTAGACCATTCGAAATATTTTATTGTTGAGTACAAATTAATTTTAAATTTTTAATATTAATTTTACATTTTAAATATATGTTGGTTTCTGTTTTAATTTTTTTCTAAAATAAATTTAATTATTGCCGTGAATAATCCTTATTTTTAAAATAATAATCAGGCAATAAAAACAAAATTTACCTTTTTTATTTTATTTTTGTAGAATTTTACTGATCAAATACTTAAATTTGTTTTTTCCAGATAAAAAATTTATATTTTTATACTTTTCACGATCTTAATAATTGCTTTACAATTTAATCAGAAAATTTTTAGATTTGTTACCCAATGAAAAATTGATTGAATTTTATTCAATTGTCATTTTTATTTTGCAATTAAAATAAATTTTAAAAAAAAAATAAATTAAAAATTATAAAAGAAAATCTTAACACATTCAAGCACTTATTTTAATTATTTTTCAAATAAAAAAGAAATCAGTTTTTAAGTTATTTATCTTTATTTTTTCATTCAGTTTTCAATTTTCTATTCAGTTTATAAATACATATTTTATCGATTTTAATGCATCGCTGTGTCCAGTTTAACGGAAACTCTAAAATAAGATTATAAATTTTCATTTGATCACAAACCGGAATCTTTTTATTACATTTTTTAGATTGCTTATGGCATAAGAATATTTAATTTAAAATTTTTTGCACAAAAATTAGACTGTGATACATAATAATATATTTGAATTTGTTACTCATTGAGAATAAGTTCTTTCACTGATAAAAATACTTATTTATTTCATTACGCGTATTGTGGGCGCATCTATTTGATACTATTTACATTTTAGAACCCTTTATCTATTTAAATTTTCTAGTTTTGATTATTAAATCAAAAAAAATATAGCTTGTGACTTTGCAAAATTTGAAAAAAAATTTTTTTCTTATAAAATTTGTATTTTTATTTTAAGTGATAATGTATCATAAGAAATTTATATTTTAAAACTTTTATGCATTCTTATTTAAAATTCACATGATAATTCAAGTGTTATGGATTAAGTAATGCATTTTATCGTTTTGAATATCCATGGAATCCAATTTAAAGTTTTATGTTATAAAACTAATCTACTTATATTTCAAGTTTAGAATGACTAAAGAAATGGTTTGAACACATAAAACATTGTTAAATTTCACGAAGCAATTTTTTTTTTTTATTCAGTTGCAAAATGTAAACTAAGCAAATCTTCGAACTAATTTTCGATACAAAAAACTATTTCACTTCAAGTTTCTGTTTATTTTGAGAAAATCTCAAATAAATAATTCCATTTGAGGGCAATGCTGTTGATTGTCAGATTCTGTAGATTGAGCTGGATTGTGTTTAAAAAGAAACTTCATAAGATAAAATATAGTTAACAAATGCATAATTTTAAAGAATTATATGCAGTTTTAGTATATTTTAAGTATTTACAAACTTAGTGCCATTAGGTCGAAATTACCACAGCTAAATAAAAATGATTTTCTCTTTTTGGTTATAAAGGATCTACATTGAAAAAGCTATTCAAAAAAATTTTCGCCTCTATTTTCAGTCAACTCAAATAAAGAAAAATTAACATTTGGATAAAAAAAATTAATGTGCATATAGAATTTTAGATAGATTTGCATCTAACATCTCAGAGATGTGAAGGAAATTATATCATTGTAGCGTTATTCATTGTTAAGCCTCAAAAATTGAATCAGAAGAAAAAATTTTAATTTTATTTTGTGAAAAGAGAAATTAAACTAAATTAATATATATTGAATACATCATTCATTACTTAAAAGGGCACATTATGGGCACATTTATTTATTTTCATAATATTTATTTAACAGAGAAAACAAACGAAAACATGCTTGAGATAAAGATAAGATTCAAAATATTGAAAAATTCTAATCATATAATTTTTTTTGACTTGTCTGGAACGAAAAATTCTCAAATGAACCTAACAATAAGTGAATGTTTAAAATTCTTGCATATTACCTCGATCAAAAAAAAGCGCCTTTATATCAATCGATATTATGGTTTATTTGAATTTTTTATTTTTTATACAACATAGGTTAAATTACGAACAGAAAATAATGATAATAAGATTGTATAGTAAATTTTTTAAAAAAAGAAAAAAAGTTTCAATTTCTCATTATAAACAAACGTTAAATTTTTGTCTCATGCCCTCAAATGGGGGCATGCATATTAAAATATACTTGATATTTTATTATTCAAATAAGCCATTCTATTTCCCATTTTTTCAGGCTTCATAATGCTTTATTCAATGTTTTAGTCATATAGCGAGAAATATTCAAAATTTCAAATATATATCTGGAATATGATTTGTAATATGTACGATAAAGATCAACAAAATTTGTAATTTTTTAACAATTTCTCAACATAACCTAATGATTCGATCCATTTAAATAAACTTATTTGAACTCACTTTTTGATAAAAAAAAAAATCGCTTAAATTTATTGATTATAAAATTTTTTTCTTAAATTTTTTGAAACACTAAAATATGATACATGGAGGCGATTATTAAAAAAGTGATTTTGTGAGCATATACTAAATTCGAATTTTATGCGCAAGATTTATTTGAACACAGATAGTAAAAAATACTCTTTATTTTTAAAACTTATTTTAAGTTTCGCCTCAATTTCAAATTTATTAGTCTATTCCTTTTATATCAGATAAGCAATGATAAAAAATTTTCCATAAAATTTACAAATAATTTGTTTCAATAAGGTTTATACATGTGGATTTCAGCAAAAACTGTCGCAAAATACATAAATTTTAACAACTAACATATATCATGTATAGGTAATATTCATACACATTATAATGCGTAATCTGTAAAAATGAAATTCATATTTAATGCGATACTAGATTTTAATAAATATTATCAGTTATATAAGCTCATCAATGATCTTGTTTTATTTTCGTATCTCGAATCCATTTTGCTGCAAATAAAAAATCAAAATTTACCATATAATTCGTCAATCAAATATATGAATATCTGCTGTTTACTGAAAATTTCAAATATGATTCGTATAACTATTATAAACATATATGATTAAAGTTTTACGCAGAATGAGTAATTTAATTATAATATTGAATAAATATTATTCGAAATAAAAATATATATACATATTAACCAGTTTATGCGATGTATAATAGAAATTATGAATACACCACTCCCAAATTGGATCAGTCTACAAATGGTAATACATTATATTACTAAACAATTCCAATCATGAAAATAATTAAATATTATTTAAGATCTATTTTGTTAGTTTCTTATCGAATATTGAATATGATATATTAAATATTGAATATTTTGTCACCGAATATATTATTAAGATATCATTCATTAGAACTGAAATAACTTGCTTTCAAAATATAATTTATCTTAAGTATTGTCATTTTCTTGTTCCATTTAGCGGTCGACACCATAATTTATGGCTAAATTAACATTTTAATCTCAGCTAAAAATTACATGCTTAACAAGGAAAAGAATTCAGCTCAAAATATTTAATTAGAATTAGCATCATCATGAATAAAATTTTAGACACGACAAAAAATAAGTAATCTTGTATTTAATGATATAAATCATACTATTATTTTAAATAATAAAAATAATAAAAAAAAATCTAAAATTTTGAAATTCATATAGAAATTCAAAACCGTTTTTATCAATTAAATTATTTTTATTTTATCTTACAAAAATTATGAAAATGCGTCTACGGATGAATAATAACTTGAGGTATTCAATTTAGAATTTCTCGATTCAATACAATAGAAGAAGCAAACAAAAGTTTAAATTAAAAAAATTTTCAACCTGAAAAATTTTCGCATGATCGAAATTAGCAATAAAAAATTTAAAAACGAAAAATTTCTTGGAGCATATTTTATTTATTTTGATTCTGATAGATATTAAATTTATATGTTATATCATTCAAACAGTGATCGCAAAATCTAATCAAAAATTTCGAAAACAAAAAGATTGATTTTTAAAAAAAGTAGATAAATACTAAAAAAAAACTTTCTAGTATGCAAAATTACATAAAACTAATTTTTTTTGTAAATGGTAAAAATTGGAAAACAAGAAAATTTTTTTATCGTTTCAAGTACATATACAACAAAATATAAATATCTAATTAATATTGACATTCATAAAGTTCATCATAAGATTCCAGAAATTTAAAGAGTTTTTTCAATCATTCGTTTCATTTAGCATTGAGCCGGCGACATTTTACTAATAGAAAATCCATAATTTTAATAAATTTGGTATATAGGAACCCTATTGACCATAATGTGTATCACATAAAAAACTATGGTTAGATTGCGAAATCGTTGTTAAAAATAATATATGAACTAATTTTTAGAAATTTTTATTCTGTAAATTTGAAATTCGCTCATAATAACAAAATTATTTTATGAAATATCTTCTGTCTCATGGACCACCGATGATTTTTTTGGAGTACTAAATCAACATCCATTATCAAAATATGCTGAAAATTTAGTAAAAAGTCCAAAAAATATTCTGAAGACAGCTTGATGATTCTAGCCTTGTGAACCCACCATCGCCTTATACTAATCTAGTTTGAATACTATTATCTATTAGTTTTCTTTCATTTTTTTTATCCAAAATGGACTCCACAAATTAATAGACACAACATCAATCCTCTAGAATTCATCGACAACCACACAGTTGTAAATGGAATGCCAACTTATACATACCGACTACGATTCATTAAGTTATGAACATAACACTTGCTATATTTCTAACATGCACTTTGTTTATAATATGAAATATCATTATTTTCTATAGAATATATCAGACTTGGTGCGCTTAGGACACTGTGTATGAAGATTAAAGTTCTAATATTCACAAAAGATCGAATATACATGTTGTATAAGTCAAAAATAAAGAAACTATTGTTTCCAGTGCACAAATGGTCGAGAATTTATTGCGATGAATTTTTCAATTCTGTTTTGCGGTTTTTTACATGACTCGCATAAAGTAAGATAACGAAAATTCAAAAAATTATTGAATGTTCGCTAGCTTTGATAAACTTACAAAATGAATAACAAACATATCGTTTTGCAGATCATTGATTCAATACCAAGATAGATAGTTTAATAAGTTAGGAAAATAAACCAAAAATACACAGCCTGAAAATTTCATTAGGAAAAATTCATGTTTAGCCTTTCGTTTTTTATTCAATAAAAAATAAAATTCGTTCTTTTAACTTAATTTCCATGGCAAAAATTTAAAAACTCAAAAAAAAAAAAACAAACTAGCTTTCTGAATCATTTTTCTAGGATAATTTTTTTTTCTTTTTCATCAATAATGCCACTTATAATCTACAACATTTGTTTAATTTTAATTAATTTTTCATTGCAAATTTGTAATCTACTTGCTGCATATGTCTTAGCGTCAATAAATTCATTGAGTGAATTTTTGTTCGAATTTCGATTTAAGTTTGATGAAATGAAAATTATTTATAAATTATTTGAAACATAAAACCTATAATATGTGTTTGTTTTAAAATAAAAAGAATTTTGAAATTTTAATTGCTTTTCTTAGACACTTAGAGTTTGTAATTTTTATACCAAATTTTTCTTTCTGTTTTCTGAAAGCATATTTTACGTTTGAGATTGTAAATAAAAATTGTTTGAGTCTATTTGTATAAGATGTTCTATTTTTTTTTTTTTTTGTGTGTGCACGTAAATGATGAAAAATAGTTATTGTTTCATTGTAATCAAAAAAGTTCTAATATTACAAAAATTCAATATATAAATACGATACTTTGTGATCAAAAAACAAGAGTTGAAAGAATCAAATTTAATTTTTTAGAATAGTGCGAATAAAAAAAGCTAAAATAATAGAAATACTCCAAATTCACTTGAGCCATTTTAGGCTTACAAATCTTAATTTCGTTATTTTTTATGTTGGATTCGATAAAAACAACGTTCGAAAAAAAAACAAAATTATTTGCGAAAGCTAGTTTTTTAAGATTTACAACTTATTTTAGAATGAAATTAAATACAAGAATAATTTAGATCTACAACATAAATTTTATTCTAGTAAAAATTTTTATCAAGCAATGATAAAGAGTTAAAATTGAAGACATGTCTTTCCGTTTTTCTGTGCACATTGTACATATTCACATCAAATTTTAGCTAAAAATCTTTGAAAAAAAATATTTCAAAAGCCAACTTTTTTTATTGTCAAATTTCAATACTAATGCAAGGGAAATATTTTTTTAGTTATATAATTTCTATATTTTATTATTATTATTTTATTCTGCAAATTTTTCTGTGAAAATTGATTTTGAAAATTTCATATCAATTTGAACTAAATTCAGATTAGAACCTCATTTTTTTCATATATAATGATTCGGCATTGAAATTAACCAAAAACACGATGTTTATTCACTACTCTCAATTCTTTTAATCCGAAATTCGAATATGAAAAATTCTTGATATATCAAGTATCTAAATTAGAAAGTACATTTATGAAAATATTTTTAAAAATGTAATATGTTTTATCCAAAAATTATTGTCTTCAATAAAGAGAAAATATTATTAATGATGAGATCATGTAAAAAAATCAAATGATTTGAAAGTAGAATAAAATGAAAAACGAGAAAATAAATAATTTGAAATTTTCGGAAGCTTAGTTTAAAAATTTTTTTTATATAAAATATAAGGTCAATTTTTCAAGCTAAAATTTATTTATTCGGAAGAAATAAAAAACTATTTT
>BLXL01010087.1:0-26000 GCA_023170135.1 Acarapis woodi
GGACGTGAAAGTGTGAAAAAAATATTGTTTGGAACTGATCCCTTTTCGAATTCGGTATCATCTGCTCAAATGGTTTGCAGTGCGCTTTCTTTACCATCAATCGCATATCTAGTTGGAAATTACTGCTTCAAAAATGTTGAATCAAATTTACATCGAACTCTTTTAGGAGGTTTGTCTTTTATATTCGTGAAAGGTTTATTTAAAATTTATTTAAGGCAAAGTCAATACATCAAACACTCTAACCGCAAAGTGCTAAATTTTTAAAATGTAAATCAAATCAATCAACCAAATAATCTGTAAACTTTGAATAAACAAATTAATGAAGATTGTATCCAAAATTTTTTCGCCTTGAAAATTAATTTGTTGAGCTTAGTTTGTTTTTTATTATAAAAATAATAAAAAGGCTGTAATAATTTTTTGTTTTAAGTATTCCATATACGAATTTTTTTTTCTCTGTTAATGCTAAATTAATATTTTATTAATCAAAGTAATCATTCGAAAATTAAAATAAAAAAATATTTTCAATTCTATTAATGAGCGATTTTATGAATTCAATTATTCACTTTTTAAACATAGACCTTTCTTGTTGAATTTCAGAGATTAAACGCTTCACCTTCTCTTTACGAATACGATCTTTCTCAAGCGTCTCATCCAATTTAATTGAGTTTATAAATGCACTGTCTTTTTTCAATTCGCGTTGAATACTTTTAGACTCACGTTTCAACTTTTTACGTCTACTTTGCTCTAAATCTTGATAATTTGACATGCTATTAATTGAATAATCTGGTTCTAACATTTGAAGAATTTTAGGCTTTTGTCTGGGTAACACAAGATGCGTTAATCTAGGCTTACAAATATCATTTATCTGTTTAATTTGTTGTATTTTAGATTCAAATAAAGGATAATCTAAAATGAGTTGGTCAAGTAACTTATCAATAAAATAGAAAATAGATTCAAACGCATCTAATTGTTTATATCTATTTTTGAGTTTACCAATCAAGTCGAGAGTTGCGTCGAATAAGCTGGCTTTTAATTTTTCCTTTTCAATTTTATCGAAATCAATTGATACTAGAATCTCGAAATTAAACTCAATTAAATTTGATCGATCATCGAAAGAGTGGTGAAGAAAATTTCGTTTCCCTTTTAATTTTTGCAGCTTATAGATTGGTAAAAATAATCTATCATTATCAGTTGTCTTATTAAAGAGTATAAGAATATTTTGAATTGTTTGAATTATTTCAGGAAAGTATTCTGCCTCTGTAATACGGAGTAAAAATTTACAGTGCATTAATTGATAACATATCGTTCGTAAATTATCCATTTTCGATAATCTCAATAATTCAACTAATTTGATAAACACAACATTTTTTAANNACAACATTTTTGAAGCAGTAATTTCCAACTAGATATGCGATTGATGGTAAAGAAAGCGCACTGCAAACCATTTGAGCAGATGATACCGAATTCGAAAAGGGATCAGTTCCAAACAATATTTTTTTCACACTTTCACGTCCAGTATCGGGTGGTGGTTCTATTTAAGCGATTGAATGAATTTAAAGAATTAATTTGCTGAAAAAATTGTTAAATTTTTTAAAAATACCTTTAAAAAAGAATTTAAGAAAAGGTAAAGTCTTTGAATAATTTTTCCATATTTTTAAATATTGATCTTCCCATCGGATTGATTTGCTTATAATTAATACGATTGGTATTGATGGACACATTACAAAAAGTGTAATTGGATCAGATGATTCAATTAAAATTCTGCCTTTTTCAAAACCAATTGTTTGAAGAACTGTCAAAGCACCATAACTAAATGCAACCCTAATAAAAAAATATTTATTAGATAACAAAAACTTTAAAAAAATAGATATTAATACAAACCAGTAGGCTGAACAAAAGAATATAGTTACAATAAAATATTGTGAAAGTGATGAAATCATTTTGTCGATAAACTCCAAAAAGTAAACAAACTTCGATGAATTCGGAAATACAATGATATACTAAATTATAATAACGAAAAATGTTATTTAATTACGAAATTTTGGTATCAGTTTATGAATTTATAAAAATACCTGAGTTTTACATTGTGGACAGGCTATTTCATTGTTTTGATTCTTGAAAAATAAATTCAGATTATTCAAGTTATCATTTATTTAGTGTTTATTAATCTTACTTTGCTAATAGTATCAATCCATTGTTGAAGACATGAATCGTGAACCCACTTGAGAGTACCGATACATTTACATGGAGTTAAAAACTAAAAATAAAAAAAAAAAAAATTAATTTTTAATTATCTCAAACATATCTAATTCTCTCACTTCTTCATTATTTTCTTCTTCACTTGCATGGCATATATAACATATTTTCCTAAAAAATAAAGCAAAAATTTGTCAAATAAAATACGTTCAATCGCGAAAATGATAATATTTGAAAAATAAAAAATACTTACTTGCATTCATATTTCATGAATTGATTTAGATCTAAAAGTTCATTTATTAAATAATTTTGTTGACAATCAATATTCTCAGTACTCGAACCGCTGTTCTGTTCAATACTGGATGTCGGAGTGATTGAATTTGACATTCTTTTCTTAATTTTAAAGAATCGATTACAGTTGTGTGATTGATTTCAAATAAATATTCTTTTAATTTTTATGCTGTGTGAAAAAAGGTGATATCCAAATAATTTATCTATTTTGAAAAAAAAGGATAAAAAAAAAGATCCGTTAAAAATTCAAAAAAAAAAATTTTTAAAATTCATCTATTCAGAAATTTAAAACATTAATGAACTAAATATTGATAAAAATCGCATCGAAATTTATTTATAAAAAAAAAATACTTTAATTCCCTAAATTTTACTGAAAGATAAAAATAGAAGATGAAATATTACATGAAATTTATTTATCTTTTTCAATACATAAAGACACTTGATAAAATTAATATTTCGGTTGATAAAAGCTACGCAATCAAAAATAAACGATTAATAAAAAAATAAAATTCGTATGTGAATGATTTTTCTCAATAACCGGTTTGTCCAATGATTTATATGGACTTTCGTAATCAAAAGATTTAAATAAATTTTTAAAGATTTAACTGAAATTTAAATATATCCACTTTTATAAATTAATTCGAATTTTAAAATATTTATCACATAATTTTAATTTCGATTAGAAGTGAAAATGAATTACATACATGAATTTAAATTTCAAAAAAATAAAATCAAGCACAAAACGATAGGAAATAAATCACACATATTCTTGATCAAATTAGAAAAAAAAATTAAGCATAACAAAATATATACACATCATATAATGAAAACTCGTTCCATTGGATAAAAAAAACTGTAAATGAAAAACACTGAAAACTTGTTCAACAATGATCAAAAAACTTTAAAAGACCATTAAGTTAGAAAATGAAAATAATCAATTTTCATCTGCATTTAAAAAAGAAATGAGAACATTTATTAACAACCTAATAAGATTTTTTACTAGTGGCTCGCGTTAAGAAAATTTGACGCCATAATAAAATGGTGGCTAAAAAATTATTATTAAGATATTATCCCTTACAAACAGAATCTCGACTCCGGATTAAAACTATCCACATTTACAACTATTCGAAACTTTCTTTTGCACTTCTGTAATGATAAACTTCTTTGATTGATACTTAATCGCAATTGATAATTCATTTATGTAAAATATTATTGATCATCAACTGAAAAAAATTTTAAAATACTTGGTTAGCTAATTTATTCTGTGCTCTAATCTGAGTTACAATGGCTAGTGGAATATTTTTAAAGCTGAAAATTTGCAAATTAAAATTTTTCTTAATTTGATATTTTTAGAATAAAAAATTCAATGAATTTCTTTTTGTATTTTAATGAACTTTTTTTCAATAATTAAAATTTTTTTGAATAATTTTTTAAATAATTTTCAAGATTTAGATTCAAATTTTAAAATATTTAGAATAAAAGGAATTTTTTACCAGAAAACGAATTGAATAGGTTTTACTGTCTTGCAGATTGCAAAAAAAAATCAAAGTTTTTTCATAAAGCAAAAAATTTTATACACAAATACAAAAAAAATTTTAACATATTTTTGCTTATGATTTAAAATAATCAAATTAATCTGAGCGTATTTAACTAAAAACATATAATAGCTAAATATTAATTTAAGGGCGTTCTCTATTGATAATTTATTTTAGCTTGTTTCTTATTTAATTTGAAAGGTGAAAAATTCATTTATTATAATATGATTATGAGGAAAGTCTAATTAGATGATAATGTTCTGCGTATAATCATATTCAATAGTTGGTATGACTGCTTGAACAAATTTCAAAAAAATAATTAGATAAACATAAACATCTAATTGACGTCCACCTTCTTCGACAGTTGATATGATCTTTTTCATCACCTCAGCATGTCTGCATGGATGCACTGATGCAACTGGAGCACCTGTTTAGATAAAACAAAACCATGTAAACAATCAGCAAATTAATTGTCATAAGTTTAAATTACCTGGAATATGTGGATGATTTTCCATTGTAACAGTTTTTTTGGCATGATCTTGCGAAATATCTTCATACATTTCATCAATTGACAATGGTTTTTGGTTTTCATCGTAACCAGTCAACCATAGTCTTGGAGTTTGATAATATTTGTCATAAGTTATGTTTAAATCATATGTTCTTGTTGGAATAATTTCACTTTCTGCATTTTCAGATTCTTGAGTAATCTGAGGCTTATTGTAGACAACCTTAAATTAAATATTTTTAAATTACTTTTTATAATTCATTTATGATAATTTGAAAGTAATCACCTTAGTATCTTGTTCTTGTATTTCGTCATTATCATTAAAATAATCATCCATATCGCCAGCCTCTTCATTATCATCTTCATCTTCGCTGTTCTCAATAAGCGATTTTGTTTGAGCTTCTGGAAGTTTTTCTTCTTTTATTTCTTTAGCATTCAATGTCATCTCTTCAACATGTTCAACCAAATTTGAATAATGATGTGTATCAACCCAACCACCATCAGCATCTTCAGTTTCAATTACTTTTTCATTAAAATCTAGATATTCTATCTCCTTGCAACGTTTATAACACGGTACGTTCTTTGTATAGAGAAATTGTTTATCTTGTGGTAGATAAGGCTTTAATTTGTCCACATCCCCCGAAGCCCAATGCCAAGATGGACAATGATGTACCAAATGATCACCAGCCTTGACAAACTGTAATTTTTCAATTGAGAAATAAAATGAATCAAATCAATTTAAAAATGGAAAATAAAAAAAATTCACATCTTTTTTTTGGAAAAATTATTACTTCTTCTGGCGTTAACACTCCAGTTTCTCGAAACCTTGATTCCTGATTTAAAAAAAAGATTAATATATTTTATTTTCGAGAAAACAAATAAATTATTTTGATTACCTTTAGAACAGGTGTAAAAAATTCAGCGACTGATAGTGCTTTGCCTTTCACCGAATTTATTAAATCCGACATTTTTTTTTCAATTTTAAAATTTCATAACAGATTGAGATCACTTTAGTTTAATAAAATTTATTATTAAAACGCAAATAAAATAAATGAAAAATTGAATAATTAAGGCTTACAATTAAATAAGAATAAATACAAAATGATATTGTTTGAAATTGTTTTTGTCTTTTTAAAAAACTGATAAGAATAGAATTAATTAAAAGGTTTTAATCACACAATTGATTAAATATAATCAGAAAAATTCTCAAATAAATTTTAATATTTAAAAATTAACTATTATTTTTTTTAATTGCTGAAAAAGTAAACAAACTAAATAATTGAATCACATGAAAAGCGTGCGTAATTATAAAATTTTTTCGTTAGAATAGCATGCGATTTTTTATTAAAGCCTTTCGTTTTAAGCAAGAATTATATTTTGATATTTTATTATGAATTAAATATACAGAAATTTTAAGGCTTCTTTTTTTTTAATAGGAGTGAGATTAAGATAGAAATTGATATTTGAAAAAAGAAATATTCAGCATAAACAAATATCTGAGATTCTAGAATATTTTTGAAATTTGTGTTCTCAGAAAGTATCGAAAAATGGATTATTCAAATAATTTATAATTTACTTACCAAATCAAAAAAATTAATTCATTTACAATTTTTCTCGAATTCGTTGCCGAATTAATTTTTTTGTATTTTTGTTCAATTTAAATTCTTCTTACAAACGATTTATAAAAAAAGTAAATTAAGTTGCTATAAAATTTCAAATATATATTTAAAGAAATATGTTTTATGATTAGAACGAGCTTTATTAAATTAAATAGATCACAAGAAAGAAAATTAAAAAATAATCAGTTTAAAATGTACAAAAAAAAATAGGTGATAATTTTCATTAAACATGTCTAACTTTCATTCTTTTTTTCTTTCCGGAGTAAAAATTTAATACATGGAGTAATTTAGATGTAGGTTGGATAGTAGGTTTTTACATTAAATTTTTTTTTCATTGTATTTAAAAATTTTTATTACTCATAATTTTTGGTCTAATAAATCTACAAAACAAATTATAATATTTTTTTTGGGCATTAACTTATGAAATTAAGGCTACGTCCCAAAAGATTGAGAATTCAATGACAAAGGATAAAAATTTGATAAAAAGAAATTATGTAATAAATAACAATGAAAACATAACTAAATAAATAAAGAATGTAAATATATTAAAACAAAATTAAAATTGTTTTTATAGACTGGGAGGATGAAGTTAAAAGATGATTTTTTTTGTCTGTGTATTTTGATGTGAAAAATAGAAAAAATCTGAAAGCACTGGTTTTACTTATTTAATTTATGAAAAAAAAATAACAGAGAATCTTCATTTAAATGAAAATAATTTGAATTCTTTTTTTTTTTCTTCTTTTGATTTATAAGTAAACTAAACTTTAATTGCACTTTCTGATCGACATAAAAATGATGAGGAGACAGACTCAATAAACTTTATTTTAAAAGTATCAATAAAATTGATTGCATTTTAAATAGAGGGAGAAAGAAGGCACAAAAAGTCGTCTTTAATTTTATGAAAAATGGTCCAAGTTCGATAAATTCATGAATAATAACAAACTTAATATTAGACTGACTTGAGAATGCTTACAGATGCTTTTTACAAGATAAATTCAACAACTAGACGTTTAGGCTAATGCATTTGTACCACAAGACTTTTTTGGCGTTTAAAAAGATGAGATGATTCCCAAAAAATCTCAAGCCACAATCAATAATCTCTGAACTATTTTTCACAAAAATATCCATTCTACAGTATTACGATTGATATTCTAGTGATGAGATTTCTCTAGTAAACTTAAAAGTTTCTTTTTGTGAGTCAAATAGCTGTCTAGTCTGCATTTTCCGTATTCCTAATGTCAATCAAGATAAAAAAGAATAAAATTAGAAATAATTCAAAGTGTAAGATTTTATTGTGTGTTTATAGGTCATGTATGATAGCTTTTGATGTGTATTTGTGTAAATATTTTAAGTAATTTATATGTGGCTCTTTAGGATGTGAATTAAGTATGAACTTTAAGGTGTAATTGTATCAGAAGCTATATAAATTTTAAAATGAAAATTATTGATGAAATGGAAATTATCAAATAAAATCAAAACAAAAATCTTCTTTAATTTGATCATGCACTTGTTGATTTGAACTAAGCTTTCCCATGATTGCTACGTTATTTTCTAAAATAATAGCTAATGTAATCATTGATTGTCTAATAAACGAAAACTACAATTCGCAACTACAACTAATGCAACTTTGACTAAAAAAATAAAAATTGAATTAGAACTAAAGGATCAATTGTAGGAAAGAAGAGGAGAGAAAGAGAGGTAAAAAAGAAATTAAAGGTCGATTAAATTATAGGATTTTAGAATTACTTATAAAGATGCAAAATGGTGAAATACATCCAAACCATTATCCGCAGCCGTTTGATCCAAAATAATCGTCTCAAGTACTTACTAGAGATATCTTGATTTCAAATGTTTGCACATAAAACATTTGAACAACAGATTTATTAATTTCTGTTCGAAACGAATTTGTATCAAATTACTCAAATTAGTCAGATACAAACAGATAATATTTTTAAGCCATTTAACTTACTTAAAATAATAAAACTACGGCACAAAAATTTAACTAATCAGATACTTGCCATAACACCGATTGTTAATAAAAAAAAATCTTTTCTCGTAGACTTGATAGTTCGAAAAATTTTCATTTTCTAAATTTTCAAATCAGCAGACAACTGACTAAATTTCATAAAACTATATAATCAAATTCAAAATTCAAACATATATAATATATAAAACAAAATAAATCACAAAATTATATTTTGTACAATGTCACAATAAAATAGGTTACATAAGTAGATTCACATGAGTAGCCGAATTTGATGAATTTTGTGAATATACAAACAGCTTTTTGTCACAAGGTCGATTTGATAAAATTCTGATAATCAAAAAATTTTTTTTTTAATAAGTTTGTTATTAAAAAAACATACTGATTAAAATCATGACAACATGGTACAAAAAACACATCCGTACATCACCTATCATTAATTTATCGGTCTAAACAGCTCATGTGTGTGTTCTTGGACGCGATTTGAATTAGATTTTTATACGTGTTCCATGAAATTTTTTCCAAGTCGCCATCCTTTTCTATGCTCCAGCTGTGATGTTTATTACCTTTCCAAAAGCCAGTGTTTCCGAATCGAACCAGTTATACATACACACACACACACAAAAGCTTCTCTTGCAATCTACTATATGCAGTACCTACATATTATCTAACTAACAAAAAATCTATCGTTGCTAAGCTCAACACAAATGTATATAAACTTATTTTAAACAAAATTGTTTTGAAGATTGTTAATAAAGCGAAATTCGATCGTCAAAATCAAATGTGTATCATTCAATCATTGAGTGAAGATTTGAAAGATCACACTGTGAAAAAGGTCACTTAGAGACACTTACAGCTGGAATTATTAGGGATAATAAGGTGTTTATGAATTTTAAAGAAAAGGAAAAAAAGTCGAGTGAAAAAAATGTAAAAATAGTTTTAAAAAATTGAATATTTAAAAGGTTTGGCCACCTGTTTAAAGCCAATACCTGTGTATATCCAATCCTCGTGCATGTTTAGTCTATAGTTGACCTTTGCTAAACTTAAAAAGTAATTACAAAAAGCTAACCATCTTTATCTATTTTGACTTTTATTAATCATATTTTCATCTCATTCGAATCCAAATCGATACGTTTGTGATGTTTTCTCTTCAGCGCATTTATTTAGTTTCTATTTCTATAAATTTTATTATAATAATACTTTTTTTGAACAAACTAATTTTACTTGATAAAATAAAATTTTCTGATTCTATTTTTCTTTTCTTAGGCTATCTTAGGCTCGATCAAAATAAATAAATAAATAAATCTAAAAGCTTTAAGATTTTTCTTGATCATTCAAATAAACTTATTTGTTGATCTGGAACTAATGACTTGAATTTTTTACCGCACAGTTCCCGTCTCAAACAATCAGCTGTAGATGAAGCACATGCACAAGCTATTTATGTCTGGAAAATAAAAATCATCGAAACGATTATCAAAGTATAAAATATTTTTAAAGATGGATTTTTGAAATGCCAATGTCATGAGCTTTTAGTGAAGCTATTCAAATTTGTGTACGCATGCACTAATATTAATATTCTAGATTTCGCCGGAAGCTGTAAATTTTTGATGGAAAAATAGCTAAAAATACTAAAAATGGTATTTTAAAAAAATTATTCTCTAAATATATATATCAAATCTAAAAAAAATATTTACTTTAAAAATATTAAATTACTTTTGAACTATAATGAAATTCTAAAACTTTTATATAATTGAAACATTATTCTCTATTTAGCAAAAAATATCTAATTCTTGAAATTATTCACTACTTGTAAAATTATAGTTGTAAAAAAAAACTTGGCAAAAATTCAATTTTTAAAAAATAAGTGTAAATCGCTTGTATTAACAAAATCAATGTCTTGAATCTTAGACATTCGATATAATGTGATATGTAAAAGGTATCAAAGTATGTGATGAATGTGAAACTGGTTGATGTTTATTTGAAAGTATGTGTATGTGTGCGTGAGTGGGTGCGTGTAATTTCTATAAAACTTACCCAATAACCAAAGCTGATCTGGGCATTTACAGCATTATTTATCGACCACAATGTCCACAGTAAGTGTGAAGCCAATGTAAAATAGTTTATCTCGTTTAATATCTTTTCTACAACGGTACTTTCTTCATCACGACTAATAAAATTGTCCCCTTGATAATAATGCTTAACATATTCTTTGATAAAATATCTCATTTGTTTTTCACTAGGATAGTTTTGAGGATTGTATTTGTAGTGAGGAAATTTTTCATGCGAATAATCGTAAATCCATTCGCAAAAATGATTGGCTAAATCAAATCCACGATAGTTGTATGAACAGTATTCGAAATCAATAAGCACCATTTTTTCTTCGAGTTGTTTAAGATAGTGTTGTTTAGTTTTGAGTTGAAATTCTTCCTTACTACAACTTGAACCGCACTCTTCTTCACTGACGAAATCATCGGCCACAAGACCATCGTCTTCATCACTGTTTAAATTATCATTTACTAAGCCACTATCGTACAAGTCATCTGGACTGCTTGATCTTCGATGGCGATTAAATTTGAAACTCATTAAATCCGAATTTCTAAGATGAGATGTGGTGTGAAGGTTAGGTTTGTTCTTGCTCTTTACAATCAGATTTTTATTATTATTCTCGCTTTCACTGTATTCTGATTGGTAAGACCATTTACAAGAGGACAAGTGATCTGGAATTAAAATATTACCTTCTTGCAGATCATTATGTGCAAAGACAACAGGAGAATCACATTGTTTCAAAAAATCTTTCAACCATTCAATCTCATTTTCATAGTCAAATTCTAACAAAAATTTAGCTGCTTTATAATTAAATGGATTTTTAACAAGTGCTTTTTGTTTTTGTTTTAATTTTTTCTTGGTGATATTGCTTGAACTTCTTGCAACTTTTTTGCGGTCGTTTCGATCATTTTCATACATTTCATCCACATTTAATGAACGAACCTTGTCGAGCCATTCGTACATTTGTTGAAACATCCATGTAGGCTCTTTGTTGATAGGTACATTTAAGCTATGTACATTTGCTAATTTACGTGCTATAATTGCTGATATTATTGGATCTCTTAATTCATCACATGTCAATGCCCGAGCCTTGAATATAAAATATATTTTTTATTAATTATTGTTTCAATCATATTAACTAATATGAAGCAAAAAAATTTGCAGCATCATCAGAAAAAATTTTTATGAGCCCAAAGCATTAATTTTTAAATGAATGAAATTGAACTTAAAAAATCAATCAATCAATTTAATAATTTTTCAAATTAAAATAAAATGAATAAATTTGAAAAAAAAAATTTAAGTGGATAATTGAAATGGAAATATTAATTTATTTTATTCATTTATGCAAAAATTAATTATAAATTACGTAAAGCAATATATCTATTTATCTATATATTATCTAATTCATTTTTTTAATATCAATTATCTATCCAATTGTATTTTTCTATTAAAACTGGAAATTTTCATATCTGTTTGAATTTGAATATTAAATAAAAAATTCTGTTAAATTAGCAAGATCAGGTGCTTTATTCTTTTGATGAACAAATGCTCTTAACCTTGAGAAATTCAATTGGCTCGAATGACATGCCTTTCAATTGACAATTGTTGTTAAGTTATTTAAAATTTACTTAGTAACAGAACAAAAATATTTGAAAAGCATCAAATTTAAATAGCTATATCTTTGTTAGCTAATATACATCAAGTTTTATAAATTTTGAAGATAACTTATATTAATAAATGTCTATTAATTTATTTTTTTTTTTATTTTTAGTAGTCATCAATCAAGTTTAAAAAATATATAAAGGAATGAATTTCACAGAAAAAATTATTGCTACGAAATAATTTTTTTTTTATCATATTGATTGATTGAAAAATTTTAATTTTTCCATAAAACATTGATCATATTATTGATATCTTAGTAATTACTAGAAAGTATTTATTTAAAAAAAAAAACTTGATTTAAAAAATTTTTGAATATGATTAATTGATCGTGATTAAAGTTTTTTATAAAGAAAAAAAGTGATTTTTTTAATGTTATATTTGATATTACGAAAATTTCAAAATATACCTTTTTCTCACTTGCTTAAATTAAAGCAGATATTATAGTAGAAAGATAAAATATTTGAAATTTATTTGATGTTGTTAGCTTTAAAATAATAGAAAGAAATAACGATAGTGTTAAAATTGAGAAATTTAAGAAATATTGAACATCATTCAATCGATTTGACATTTTTAATCAAAAAGTTATATGATCAGATCGTCTCTTATTTCAAAAAAATTCAGGAAACTTGATAATTTTAATTTTCAATTTTCAATTTTTAAAATTTAAAACATTGCTGTTTTTTTTTTCAGTAATGAATATATTTTAACGAAAACAATGTAGTTAAAATAATTTTTTAGTTCAAGTATGAAACATTCGATATTTAATTCATTTAAATTTAAATAATTACAAAAACTTTTTACACAACTAGATAGACTCAACAAAAAAATTCTTTACGATAAAATATTTAGAATTTTTCGAAATGAATTGAAATATTCATAATATAAGAATACATACTTCAAACTTAAATCAAGATTAATGGAAGATTTTTTCAGAGAAACACATAATTTATTTATAATATGTATTGCAAATTAAATACGCACTATAAATTGAATCTGAATGTGCACGCTACATTATTTTCTGAATCACAATCAAGATTTTATAATTAATGATTAATTGTCATGCATATTATATGCATGACAATATATATTATTCAGCGATTATCGATAATTAGAAAATATTTTAAAAATATTAGGCTATAAAACAAGATTACTTACGGAAATATATTCTTCTAACCTTCCTTCGGGAAAAATACCATCTATTTCAAAAGAAAAAATGTTATTCGTTAAATGATCAATGGATTGATTTGAAAAAAAAATCTTAGAGCATTTAAGATTTTGTAAAATGAAATTCTTGAACTGAATTTTCGAAGAAATACTCACATAATTTAGGTCCAAGATTACGTTCCGATAACATCATAAAGATTACAGATTCAGTTATTTTAGTCACAGATGAGTCATGTTCGTTTGTCGAATGTATTTGGCCGTACATTCTCATCAATACTTGACTTGGTTCACCATTCAACGGGGTATGAGTTGATGGTAGTGAGCACAAAAATAAAACATTTGTTAGGCCACCACTAATTTGAGAAAAAAAGCTTTAATTAGACAAACAAAAAAATCAGCTTTAAAAGTTTTTAAAATCAAAAAAAAAAATTGTCAAATTCATTTTGTTATTTTTTAAAGAGCCATAAAAAAAATCGAGATTAAAAATTGAAAAAATTATTACAACAGAATAGTTTTGGTGAAATCAAGAATATTTGTAATTAATCATTCTTCAACTGAGCTTATCAATACACTCTAATTATATTTTAATATAGATTGAAAAACCAGAAACTTTTTTCAACTTTTGTAAAATTATAAAATAAAATTATATTGAATGGTAAATGAAAAATTGAAAATTTTTTATTCGACTGGTTGTATTTCTATGCGGAATTTCTTTTGGAAATTTTAAAAATAAATTATAAAATAACTAATATAGAATACTTTATCTATAGATTTAGAATTATATGAAAAAAATTTATTCTGATCATTTTATATTCAATCGAATTTGTTTGTGATTTTTTTATAAAATTGATTCAGAAAGATTCGAAAATTAAAAAGAAATGCTTCTCAATTATTTGCCGAATTTCGCATGGGCAATATTTTATAAAAATAATATAATAGCTATTATATTATTTTTATAAATTTTAAAAATGATAAAATATTTAACAGGGATAAAATGTATAATATATATCATGTAAAAATAAAATCTTTGATTGGAAAAAAAAAAATAGAATCATAATGAATATATTTATTTTTGATAAAAGAAAAAATTATCAATTTTGAAAATTTCAATGCGGTTACTAATGTTTTTTGTTCGCATGAAATCAAGAGAAAGCGAAATTTTCATTATTCAACATTTCATTTCGGCAAAAAATAAATTCGAACTTAAACTGATGCCAAACGAATCTATATAATGTACTCGTACATTTTATGAAACGGTTTTGTGGTCTTCTTTAATAAAGAAGAATTGAAAAGAAAATAATTTTTTCTATCGTTTGCTGACTATACGTAATTGCCATACAGTCAAGGATTAAATAAGTGATTTATGTGTAAAAATTTGAAATTAAACTTTATTTGATCGAATACATAGGAAGAGAAAGTATTTACAAGGACTAGGCTAGATCGAAAGATCTTACAGGGAAAATATTAAACTACTGAAAATGCATGATTATATATTATATTAGTAAAGGTTTTATATTTAGTGCGTTTCAAAATTTATGCATTCAATATATAAAACTATTATTATAATATACAATTATTTTATACAATTTTTTCATATGTGATTCATTTATGTTAGATATACTTTTATTTGTTAATGCTGAAAATTTTGTTGGATTTTAATGATTTAACCTTCGTCTTTGATAATAGGGAGAAGTACGAATAGAAAATCGATAACTTACAATGATCTATTTAAAGTTAGTTCAATATAGTGCTTCTACGGAAATTGCGCACGTATATAAATCAACAATCTAAATACTATATGTACTAAAATATTGAATTACTTCTTTTTATTTATAATGTTATTATTGTAAATTTATTAATATAGTTTATACACTTTATATACTAATTTCCATACAACGCCACATGCACGCATTAAATTAATATCGTTATTTTTTGTAAGATGCTTTCTATTTACTATATCGTTTGTGACGTTATTTTAGCACAATAATCGGCGTTTGCGAAGAAAGAGCTAGAATAAACAAATGAAAGATGGTGATACTTGGACAATACATTATTTTAAATATATTAGGGTTTAAAATTGATGATTTGAATCAAATAGAATATTATTATCCATTATTCAAATTCATACTAAAAATTCCAAATCACGTAAAATTAATGCCAATTTCAGCAAAAAATTTTCTTTAAAAAGGTAGCACATATTCAAGCATGTTTTCAGTCATAAAAAATCAGACTTTTTATATAAATAATAATTACAGAAATGAAATATATGAATTAACTTATTCAGTAATTCCAAATAAATTGAAAGCTGATAAAAATTTTATCTTTCGAAATAAAATTCTCGAAAAAAATCAGTACCAATTTCAATTGATTATTTATCAATAAATTTCGGTAGGTTTGCTAATGATAGAACAAAAATTATTTTGTGTATAATAACACATAAAATATGAAAAATGATTAATACCCATTAATTACAAAAACAAAAAAAGATTTTGAATATAAATTATTCAGAATTTTTTGATAGAGGTCGAATATAAATTTAAATATTAAATAAGGATTTGAATTACAAAAAAAAGGTAAACATAATTATATTAAAATTAGCAACAAAAATTTTAAGACAATTTATAAGAGTATAAGGAATATACCGAAAATCTGATATCATATTTCATTTTTGTTACAAAGAAAATTTGAATGTCTATAACAAATTTATTGATTTATTATCTAGCTGAATGAATCATATAAATTAATTTAGATTCTTTAAAATGATGAAATTTTCGATCAAAATTTTAAATCTGGAATTCAAACGAAAATGAATTTAAAATATTTTTAAAAATATTAATCACAGGAAAATTTAGTTCTAAGTATATCAATAATCATATAATTATTCAAAATCGGACCCAAAATGAATCTAATCTCGAAATAATTGATTGAATAAAATTGATGAAATCATTTATAAAATTTAGATTAATGAAAAAGCACAAACCTGACCGCTTTGAATACCATATCATCTTTGTTGATTGTTTTCCACGAACCAGACAGAAATTGCCTACATAGATCGTAGGCTTTGTCTCTCAAACCTAAAGCCATAATTTTTTTATCTTAACGATTTGTTTTTCTTTTTTTGTTCTTTTTTTTTTTTTTAATAAAGTACGTTGATATTTGATTTGATTAAAGTAGATTTCAAATATTTGATGAGAAAAATCTCAAAATATTATTTAGCCGACTTAAAGATGTTTTGAAGACTTTATAAATCACGAAGTGATTTTAAATGAGATGATGAGTTTTAATGAAAAAAACAAAAATGAATCAGATGGTTTTTGATGAGCAGATGAGAATTATATTTTAATTTTTTTTTTACAAATAAATCAAACTCTTTTTTACCAGTTTATTTCAATAGTGAATAGTCTGCTCGTTATTAATAAATAAAAAAATTGAAATTAAGATGAAACAATATGTTGAAATGTCTAAAAGAACTTATTTAATTTTTTTGTCGAAATAGATAAAATTCAAAAACTTTGTTTTTGAACAAAAAATAATTATAAGCAGAGAATGAATCTCAAAAATAGTTTATTATAGATTAAAATTTAATTTTTTCAAAAAAAAAGATTTTTTTTTTTAAGAATTTCAAGATTGAAGAAAATTAATTGAAAAATGAATAATAGGACAAAACATAAAACACAAAAGTAAGCAATACGAATACTAATCGTCAAATGAAGTTGGTGTATAAATTTCTATTCGCTTTTATTTGTATAGTTAACTATTCACTGATCGATAGAACTGACGTCATATGACCAGATTAGAATTCATTAGTTAACCATAGTAGACTTGATTTAGATGAAAATAGTAAACACTCTGACATCTAGAGTTTTTTTTTTAATACACTATAAGTGAAATTTCTAATGACTTTTTTAATTGAGAAAATTAATATTTTATACTCACTATGATGCGATAATATAAATAATAACCAAATATATCGAATCTTTTTTCTGTCCATTCTAAATTGGAGATATATATATACTAGATACTAAATTCATACATGTATATATTGAATATGATCATTTGTAAATAGAGTATCTATAATTAATAAATGATTAATTAATAAGCTTTATAAAATAAATCATTTGAGTATGTTGTAAAAAATTCAAATAATCGATTTTAATTATACATGATATTATTTATTTATAGTATTATTTTTCGATAATTACGTTTGCTTATTCCATACCCATTTGAGTGTTTTATTCATGACATGATTCCGTGCTTTTATATTTTATGCTTGATGAAATGAAATTCAAATTTTTGAAAAAAGATTTTCCACAGGAAAAGCATTTATTGTTTGATATAAAAATGAGATGAAAAATGTCTAAATTTTATAGTAAGTCAATATTAAGGATTACGAATTTTTTAATGCATAACTATTTCTGATTGGACTTTTGACACTTAATTTTTGTCTTAAGTATTTGAAACATAAATTCAGATCTACTTATAATTTAAAATTAAATAATTTCTAAAAATAATTAGACAACAAAACAAGAGCTTATTTATTTACAAAAAATTAATGGAATGAAAAAAAGCAAATTAACTAATATGATCTTCTCAAGCGAATACTCGGTCAATTTTTTGACAACAAAAATTTATTCAGTTCACTTATCTCATTATAATAATATAAAAATCTTTTCCGTTTTTAAAATTTTTTATAATAAATATAAAAAAAATTACTCTATATAAATTTTCTCAAGTGATTATTATAATTTATTAGACAAATAATTAAAATTAAATGTGTCGCTAAGAGTTTCAAATGCCAATCATTTACTTTAAAAAAAATCTTAATTAATTTAATTTGATTTTTTTATTCGAATTTTAAGTAAATATAATAACAATCTTTCTTTAGGTTTCAATAAATAATATTCTATTTAATGAAATATGTAAGAAATAATTGTGAAAATATTTTAGAATTTTTAACATTATAGATATATTCCAAATATATCGTTATGAATATATTCTAAATAATCGGTATATTTATAGTGAATTCTATTTTTTTGTCATTTTTTCAATATGATGAATATGAATCGAAATCATATCTGATAGACTTATCTACCATTGTAGTACTTTAAAGTACTTAAAAAATTGATTTTTAGATTCATTTAGTTTTCAATTACTAAAAATATTAAAAGATCCTCAATTAATTTTCATCTAATTGACTACAGGCTGAAAGTTTAGACAAACATAAAATAGAAAAAAAAAATAAATAAATTTACTTATTACAATTTGCTTTAATTAATTTAATTCAATTATAATTAGAAAATAAATTTCTTCTTTGCATTCAAAACACTTTTTTATTATTGCCTACAAGAAAACAATTTAGCCGTACTTATTTCACATTCTCTTAAATCATGTTATCGAAATAAACAAATGAAATATTAAAAATTGACCGTTTTTTTTTCGAAAATGTAGATCCGTTTAAGACATATTTAATATGCTAATGACAATATAAATTGATAAAAATACAAGATTTCTTATTATTGAAAAATTATTAAATAGAATCTAAATTTTATTTGATGTATATAATTTTTTAATTAATAAAAAAATAAAGCGATAAAATTTTAACCTTATTTGCTGACCAATCATTGTTTCTATGTATTATTTTTTTAGTAATAATCACCGAGCAACCTATTGATAATATTTAAATTTTTTTTAATTATTCTTGAACGATAACATAATGTACATTCGTTTATTCTTTTCAATTTTTTGAAAATGGCGAATGAAGATAAATATTAAAATAATAAGTTAAAGTATTCTTTTGATAAATGAAAAATCTATACAGGGGATCGAAATATTTTTTTTAAAAATTTTTTTGCCTTATTTATAAATCATGTGACGATTATAAACTTTGCTTGAAATTTTTAGTCAAAGGAAAATTAGTTAAAAAAATGGTTCTACTATTAATTACTGATTTTAGTTAAAGATAATGGAATAATTTTCAAGTTATAAAATGAGTTAATCTTAATTTCTAATCTTTGTTATAATGTTAATAAATAGTTTTTAAATTAATGAAATTTTCGGGCATGATTGAATATAAAATTTTATCCCAAAATAGTTAATTAAATACACCTATAAAAAAGATTAACTTATTGAACATAAAAAGGTAAAATAAGCCATTTGATTTTCCTTTTATGTCTAAAAAATAAATTTTCCAAATCTATCTCGTCTAATTGCTATTGTAAGATGAAAATATGAAATGAATTTATTTTGATGTAAATAAAATGCGTCAAATAAATTTTTAATATTTTTAAATGTCATGATTTTTGATATACATGTATTATTCTTTGAAAATTAATAAATTCTCATCTTTATCGATTCAATTTAATTCCAAAATCATTTTATTTTTAAAATTCTTTTAATAATTTACAATATCCGAAATACACGTTAGGAATAGTAGGTTTGTTTATTGTGATTTATGATTTATTTAGTCTAGTATTGACTCAAACTTTTTTAGAATACTTTCTACATAAAATTTTATTATCTTTTAATTCTTCATATAATTTATAGTTTTTCAAACAATTCGTGAGTTAACTGCTAAAATCTATTTTCTATTATATGATATTTTGATTGAAAATTTTCCAGCCACTTTTCTGATTTTAAGGTATGAATTTTGTTTTACATATCCGATAAGTAGGCGAGATAAATTTTAAGATAACTCGACAATTATAAATTGAAATAAAAAAATATAATTTAGATATTTATTTTTTGAATCATTGAATAATAAATATGATCTATAGATATTGGAAGTGAAAAAAATTAAGCAACAATTTTTAAAACCAAAAGTTTTTACAAAACATAAATATTTTATTATTTCCGAATCAGAATTGTTTTTACGATTTAGAATGAATAAAATTTATAAAATTATTTTAACGAGAAAGTAATCGATAAAATTTTTGTGAGAAATCATCCTAATCTAATATATTTAATTACGAAATATTACAATTATTTTACTTAAAAAAAAACTATATCAATTATAAAGTTCAAAGATATTTTAAATAACAATAAATTTTTATTAAAAGATGAATGGTTTGTGTTTGAATTTATTTTGGAGGAATAAAAAAGATGAGAAGTGTGCTGGAAAATATATTTTACTATTTTAAGCCTTATCAGAAGCAAAATAAATATTTTTTTTTCATAAATCATCTTTAAAAAAAATAATTTTACAATTGAAAGGGCGACAATGAATAAATTAGTCTCATTATTATTATAAGAAATTTAAATTCAGGCCTAATTATTATATAAAAAATATTCCGAAAATAAATAATATGTAGAGAAGCAAAAAATAATCTTTAGCGAGACTGAATCATGTGAAATAGTTCTTATTCTGGCTAGCTTAAAAGATAAAAATTTTTTTTTTTTTCAATTGTTCGAGACATATCTTATCAAATGAGCATGTAATTGAAAAATTTAAAAGATTTGTAAAACAATCATTTTTGATCGGCACAGTGAGTAAATTTGTTTATGGATTTTTTTTAGTGCTTTTTGCATGTGCAATGGAAAAAATTGTTCAGTTTTTTTTTTATCTAAGAAAACAACTTGAAGTTTACAATAATTAATAATATTTTATGCGACAGTAAAAAGAAATTTTAATTTTATTCATTTGATAAACTAATATAGCATTATTAATTTAAACAAACTTATTAAATCAGACTGTTAATGTGTACATTTTGCTTAACAGAAAACATATGACAGAATTTATAATTCTGAATTAAACTAATTAAATGCTTATTCTAATTGAAACGATTAATTAAATAATGTTTATTACCTGTAAATCACTGAAGTTAAATTTTTATACTTAATTAAATAATTTTTCTGGTCTTATTTTTTAATATCTATCATTTCTGTATTTATTAATTTTAGTAATTTTAAATGGTCTTCTTCATTTCAAATTCGCAAAGTTTATAAGAAATTATTTCTGAATAAGTGAGATAGGTTTTAGTATTTTGAATTTTTATATGACGATACGTGATTACTTAAGATTTATGTGGTTGATTTTTTAATTGAGATTTTTCTAAAGAATATGTATTTTTTTACATCACTCGTGGCGATTCAAAAGACAGTTGATAGGCTTAAACTTCTCATACAGCTAAGTTTTTCTAACTAAGAATCATTTTTTTTTTTGCAATTACGAGTAAATTTATGAATTTAAAAAACTACAAATTTCAAAAATTTTTATCATTTTAATGATCTTTTATTTTCACAAAAATGTCTTTAAAAAAATTGTTTTTTTAAGATTTCATAATTAAATTTTTCTTGCTTCCAATAAATTAAAATTTTATCATTTTGCTTAGTATCGAATTTCAGAACAAAAGCTCTTTGAAATTCAAAATTAAATTTTTGTTAATTAGAAAATAATAATTCGATAATGTTAAATTTAAAATTAAATTTTTATTGATATTTTTACTTCTGATATTCTCAGAAAATATTTAGAAAAAATTTATTGATTTATTTTTTCAATTTAAATTATAAAAAAGTCTAAGAATTGTAAGCGAACTGACCGTGATACAAACAAATTATTTATTGTACCATTGATAACTAAGAATATATATAAATTGTCGTAATTGATCGATTGTCTTCTCATTTCAAAAGTCGATTTTAGGACAGAAAATTTTAGTTAATTTAGAAAACAAATTCATTTTTCAAAGTTAATTTAGTCTGCTCATTTGGCAAAAGTGTAAAATATTTTATTTAAAAGCGGTAAATTTTGTACATGTTTTAATTTGTAGATGGCGTATCCATCATATGATATAAAATATAATTTTATTACATAATTATTAATAAAAATGATGAATAAAATATTACGTAATTTTCAAAAAATGTGTAGAGAAAAAAAAATTTGTTGAAATTGACTCTTTTTTGAAATATAATAAAAAAAAATATATACCGAAAATTTTGTACTGGAAATTTATTCGAAAATTAATGTTTTCATTAAAAAATAATTTAAACAAAAAAAATAAAAAATCTTTTACTAAAAATTTAGAAACACATTCGAAAATAAGAAACCAAATAAATATTGGAACATTGAAAACTATTCTATAAGCATGTATGAAAAAAAAAAATTCCAACAATAGGCCACTTAAAATGAACACGTGAGCACAGGGTTCAAATATTTTTGTTAACGGTGCTTTTTCTTGAAAAAAATTTCCTACTTTCATTTCTGACATACTGAAATAAAAAAAAAATTATCGAATTTGGGTTTCAAACAAGATTAATGCTCATACCAAAATTTGTTTTTTTAACATATTTCTAAAAAATAAATTTAAAAAGTTAAAGACTAAAAAACTTAGCAAAAAAAAAAAAATAGAACGACAAGTTATAAAAAAAAATCGCACTTTCTATTCAAATAAAAACACATAATAGAAGTAGATGTATATGAGTCGGTACATGAAAGGGTTCTAGAATTTTTAAGTTCTTGTTAAGATTTGATAGGGGGTGTTGATACATAGCGCAACATAGTATGTCGCAAATTGTATCCACTTAGTTTCTAAAATGACTGAACACTTACAAAGTAAAATAATCCACCCTTTAGAAATACCTATCTTAATTAACATTCTTTATTTAGTGAATAGAAAATCTTTAAAAAAAAAAATATTTCTAGTATTTTTTGATTTCAAATAATCAATACGCAGGTGAGAATTGAGAGTTAGGTTTAAATCATGGGAAAAAAAATCGAAATTAGTCTCCACGCTAGACACATCGACACATGTCATTTGGAATGTTTTATTTATTTATTACTGATTGTTTTGGATTTGAAAAAATACAGTTAAGATTTTTAGAGAAAAATTGATTTGTGAATGCTTGAATAAAGGCTTTATTGTTCAAAAATTTTATTTAAAATATGAATAAATAAATAATAATCTAATATGATAAATATATATGCATTTCCATTTATTAGAATCACTTTTTTCAGGGTATTTTGATGTATTTTTTTTTTTAGATTCCCGAATAAATTCTTATAAATTCAAATATAATTTTCATATTTGCAATCTATTTAGGAATAATGTGGGTGCAATGAAAACGATAGATTAAAAAATTCGAAACTATAGATATGGGAAGTGTTTTGAATTTTTTAAAAACGATCAAAATAATTAAAATTACTAAATTAAATTACTAAAATTAGTGTTGTTATTTATTATATATAAATACAAATTCGAAGATTTTGAATCAAGAGCAACAGATTAATCTTTTTTAAATTTATTATCTATTGAGCGATTTTAAATTTTTACACTGAAAATATATATGTAAAAAAATATTAAATTGAATTTAAAAATTTTATTTTTTAAATGAAATATTTACTTTAGAATAATTGATTGAAAGAAAAAACTTAATAAATGACCAGTGAAGGTGTGAAAATAATTTTTAGATATTGAGCTATTCAAAGCATTATAAAAAAGAAACAATACATAAGCTAAGATAATTAAACATATTGTAAACAGTGTAAACTATTATCTAATTGAGCTCAACTATTGAAAACTTAATACCTTTAGGAAAAATGTAAGGAAGTTTACTTAAAAATTAGAATTGTCTTTATTTTATTCACAGAAATGAATACATATATGAGGTTTGGACCACAATTAGAATTATTGTATTTTATATTTTAAATTTTTATATGCTCATATGTTTGCCTATTTTTATTAAGCTAAGGATAAAAATTCAAAAATAAGGCATGTGCTATTTCTTTAAAAGACTAAAAAAGGCCAAAAACTGGTCAACGGTATAAAGTAGATCTTTGTAGAAAATGTAAAGCTATTTTGTTCTAGCTTCATTAGAGTGCCAAGAAAAATTTGGTGAGAATTATTTCGGGGAAGATTTCTCACAGTCTTCTTCAATTGACTATCATAGTGCAAGGGAAAATTTCTTAAAAATCATACGGTTATTTGGTCAAATAAATTGAAGCAACAAGTTTTCTACTAATCAAAGCTTGAATTCGTTTTGACTCGTATGAGTCACCATTATCAAATGCAGACTCACAAATAAGTGTATGAAACCTAAAAATAAGTAAGAAGAAAGTGACCTGTGCCACAACATTATATTATGTACTATGGACTTTGGTCAGTATAAAGTAAATTTTTGAGGTATACAGCGTATGTTATGCATATACACACGCCAAGATCGTGCCAGAGTATAAGCATTTCGGTTAGATTAAATTTAGTATGCCTTCAACAATTTCCAAAGCACTTTTAAATGATAATAGAAAACGTTCATGTTTTAATGCACACATTACTATTCTATGTATGTATAAAAATTTTCTTTGAATAAAAACAGAATGATTATTTACTTAAGTCCAATCGTGAGAAATTGTTAGATATTAAATTCACATTTCATTAAAATTGGTTATACCCATTTGCTCAAGTTTTTCATCTTCTGAATCAGATCAATGCACACACGGCAATTGAGACGCTTGTCATGCACTTCTTTCTTATGAGGCTAATTTTTTTTTAAAGAAATAGACTAAGTAAACAAATTTTTGTGAATGTTTTGATTGTAAACATTTTAAAATTTGCTACTACATGAATAGAGTTGGGAGATAAGTTTCGTGTTAATCGACTGCTGATTTTGATTAAATAACACTTTTTTATCTATTTTTGTTCGTAATTTCAAAAACATAAAAAAAATTTCTTTGATTCCATGATTAAAAAAGATGCTTCAAATTTATTTATTTTATTAATTTCTTTGTTTTTTGACGAATCAATCGAAATTTGTATTTACTGTTAGTCTATGAATTTATTCAAGAAGTTTTAAAAATTATCTTAATTATCAAAAAATAAAATAGTCTACTTTTCTTAATTTAAAAATTAGAATAAATTGAATTATCAATTTTTGACATATAATTTTTTTTTGAGTATTTTCTAACTTTAAAGAATAGTTTCAAGTTACAAAATTTTGACATCGCTTGAAAACCAGGTGCATTTATTTATGCATAGTTCATAAAAGTCATCGTAGGTCGAATTTATAGAAGAGCACAATTTGTTGTTAATTTAAAAATTATTTGAAGTACTAATATATTTATATAATAATGATAAGATATTAACATCACATATCGCTTGAATTTGTTCAATAGAGAGGCCAACAATGCCTGCTAGAAGAGTCATAATTTAAGTAGACTAATCACCCTATTCTCATTAAAATTAAATTGAAATAATTATACTTAATTTATTCCATTTATCAAATTCTCAAAAAATCAAACTTGAAAAAAATTGACTTAAATGTTTACACAATAAGAAAAAGGTTAAGCGTACAGGAAATCAGCTATTACATGTTTGCTATCATGAAATCATTAAAAATCTCTAACAAATTTTTCGAAGCCTGAAAAATTTTCTAAGAAAGATCTAGCAATCAAAAAGTTTTTGAACAAATTTTTTCAATTAATTCAAGAATTAGTAAACTCTTTTGACCTAATGTACAGCGTGAAGCTATTTTTTAAAATTTGCAAATACGATGAAAAAAGCCATTTCTTATTATTTTTTTAAATTCATCGAATGATTTTTAGCATAGAAAATGCTGAATAAATAAATTTTTTTAGCCATCGTTCATCATGCAAAAAAATGAAGCCTAGACATGTTTGAATAATTTTATTAGGCATCGAATATAAAATTAACCATAGATAAAAAGTTTGTATTGAGAAAAGAATAGGTTATGTTAGATGTACCATATGATTTGCTGACCAAAGTTTGATAAGCAAGTTAACAATTTTTTAATTATCTGGGCTGAATGATTAATTTTTATTCAGCAAGTTATTCAGAAAGAATGATCTTGTAAAAAGGTACACAAGGAGAACACATGGGTCGATTATGATTTCCAGAATCTAATTAAAAATAAAAATTCTAAAAAAGGGTGATGCTATTTCAAACTATTCAAGGACTTATAAATTTAAAATCAAATGGATTTAGTCTGCATGTATATAATTTATGTTAACATATATGTCAGTTGTGAATTCGATAACTTTTTTTTTTGCTCTTGTT